>JACXGI010002245.1:26941-76201 GCA_016801175.1 Esox masquinongy
AAGACGAGAAGAAAACTGGTCAGGGAGGTTTCCAAGAGGCCTACAGCAACATTAAAGGAACTGCAGGAATTTCTGGCAAGTACTGGCTGTGTGCTACATGTGACAACAATCTCCCGTATTCTTCATATGAATGGGCTATGGGGTAGGGTGGCAAGACGGAAGCCTTTTCTTACAAAGAAAAACATCCAAGCCCGGCTGACATTTGCAAAAACAAACATCAAGTCCCCCAAAAGCACGTGGGAAAATGTGTTATGGTCTGATGAAACCAAGGTTGAACTTTTTGGCCATAATTCCAAAAGGTATGTTTGGTGCAAAAACAACACTGCACATCACCCAAAGAACACCATACCCACAGTGAAGCATGGTGGTGGCAGCATCATGTTTTGGGGCTGTTTTTCTTCAGCTGGAACTGGGGCCTTACTCAGGGTGGAGTGAATTATGAACAGTTCCAAATACCAGGCAATTTTGGCACAAAACCTTCAGGCGTCTGTTAGAAAGCTGAAGATGAAGAGGAAGTTCGCCTTTCAGCACGACAATGACCCAAAGCACACAATTTGGAGTGCTTTTGCAAAGAAGAGATGTGCCATGCTAATAGACTCAAAAACCCAAAAAGACTGAGTGCTGTAATAAAATCAAAAGGTGCTTCAACAAAGTATTAGTTTAAGGGTGTGCGCACTTATGCAACCAGGTTATTGTGAGTTTTTTATTTTTCCCCCTCAAAGATTTCAGTTTGTTTTTCAATTGAATTGTTCACGTTATAGGTCACATTAAAGGTGGGAAAAGTTCTGACATGATTCATTTTTGTCTCATTCTTTTACATCACAAGAACCTGGCATTTTAACGGGGATGTGTAGACTTTTTATATCCACTGTATATTTATAAAAACTGGAGTAAAGCAAGCAGGGAGCAGGCATTTAGAGATCTTTTTCTTTAAAAAAAAACTCCATGGATAACTATCATGCATTTATAGGATCTACAATATAATAATAATCATGCATTTGCACAGTGACACAAGTTTTGTTTTGGCATTGTACTCCAGCACAGTGGATCTGAAATGTGAAACATTGACCAAGATGTCACAGACAGTCAGCTTTTATTTAGGTCATTTAGGGGTTGCTTAACAGTATGTCCATGTTTTGCTGCAGGATGAAGGGCCATCCAATGAGTTTTAAGGCATTAGTTTTATCTGAGCAGACAAGATATTTCTGTACACTTCAGAGTTTATTCTACCAATGCTGACAGCAGTAACATCATCAACGAAGTGAGCCAATTCCAGTGGTGGACACACAGGTCCAAAGGGTCTTTGACCCTTATATTGTCATACCCCAGATATCGGCTCCAAATGCAAATGAAAAGCCTAAAATTAAGAATACAAATTGACAGCTCTCTGGTGCATGTACTGATGATGTAAACTAAAACACACCTGCCCAATAAAAGACAGCTGTGAAACCAATTATCCAAATACTTTTGGTCCACTCCCCTTACATGGGGGGACTATTGTGGCTTCTAAAACTATTAAGACCTCTTGACTTTCTCCACATTTTGTTTTTGTTTATACTGAATTTCTAATGATAAAATTTGAATTGTTTTGCTGTCAATCTACACACAGAAAAATTTTTTTTACACTTGTGATAATGAATGAAAATAAAAACCTCAAATATCTTATGTACCTTAGAATTCAGAGCATTTATTCAGAACTTTGTAGAAGTGGCTTTGGTAGTGATCACAGATTTACGTTTTCTTGGGTAGGCCTCCACCAGCTTTGCACACCTGGATTTGGGGTGTTTCTCCCCTTCTTCCTTATTCACCGATCAGCCATAACATTACAGGCCCGCCGATAGGGGGGGACAAACGGGTCTGTTGTCCCGGGCCCAGGGTAGGGGGGGGCCAGATCTGACATTGCGTTGATATTAAAGGGCCCATCTACGATTATCTCGTCCCGGGCCCAGGCAAGACTGTCAGCTGGCTTGTAACATTATGACCACTGACAGGTGAAGTGAATAACACTGATAATCTCGTTATCATGGCACCTGTCAGTGGGTAGGATATACAGTTGTGCTCATAAGTTTGCATACCCTGGCAGAAATTGTAATATTTTGGCATTGATTTTGAAAATATGGCTGATCATGCAAAAAACACCTTTTATTTAAGGATAGTGATCATATGAAGCCATTTATTAGCACTCAGTTGTTTGGCTCCCTTTTAAATCATAATGATAACAGAAATCACCCAATTGGCCCTGATCAAAAGTTTACATACCCTTGAATGTTTGGCCTTGTTAGATACACAAGGTGACACACAGGTGAAAATGGCAATTAAAGGTGAATTTCCCACACCTGTGGCTTTTTAAATTGCAAATAGTGTCTGTGTATGAATAGTCAATAAGTTTGGTAGCTCTCACATGGATGCACTGAGCACACTAGATACTGAGCCATAGGGAGCAGAAAAGAATTGTCAAAAGACCTGCATAACAAGGTAATGGAACTTTATAAATATGGAAAAGGATATAAAAAGATATCCAAAGCCTTGCAAATGCCAGTCAGTACTGTTCAATCACTTATTAAGAAGTGGAAAATTCAGGGATCTCTTTATACCAAGCCAAGGTCAAGTAGACGAAGAAAGATTTCAGCCAAAACTACCAGAAGAATTGTTCGGGATACAAAGAAAAATCCACCGCGCCAATGCCACAAAATAGCCCGGTAACAATATGCCCGACAACACCTTTACACGCCTCACAGCCTCTGGCACACTTTAATTTGGAGTGACCAGACCAAAATAGAGCTTCATGGTCACTACCATAAGCGCTATGTTTGGAGAAGGGTTAACAAGGCCTATAGTGAAAAGAATACCATCCCCACTGTGAAGCATGGTGGTGACTCACTGATGTTTTGGGGGTGTTTGAGCTCTAAAGGGCACGGGGAATTTTGTGAAAATTTATGGGAAGATGAATGCAGCATGTTGTCAGAAAACACTAGCAGAAAATTTGTATTCTTCTGCACGAAAGCTGCACATGGGACACTCTTGGACTTTCCAGCACGACAATGATCCTAAGCACAAGTCAAGTTGACCCTCCAGTGGTTACAGCAGAAAAAGGTGAAGGTTCTGGAGTGGCCATTACAGTCTCCTGACCTTAATATCATGGAGCCACTCTGGGAAGATCTCAAACGTGCAGTTCATGCACGACTACCAAAGACTTTGCATGACCTGGAGGCATTTTGCCAAGACGAATGTGCAGCTATATCAACTGCAAGAATTCGGGGCCTCATAGACAGCTATTACAAAAGACTGCACGCTGTCATTGATGCTAAAGGGGGCAATACACAGTATTAAGAACTATGGGTATGCAGACTTTTGAACAGGGGTAAGTTAATTTTTTTCTTCGTTGCCATGTTTTGTTTTATGATTGTCCCATTCTGTTATGACCTACAGATGAATGTGAATCCCATAAGAAATAAAAGACGTGTTTTGCCTGCTCACTCATGTTTTCTTTACAAATGGTACATATATTACCAATTCTCCAAGGGTATGCAAACTTTTGAGCACAACTGTATTAGGCAGCAAGTGAACATTCTGTCCTCAAAGTTGATGTGTTAGAAGCAGGAAAAATGGGCAAGCATAAGGATCTGAGCGACTTTGACAAGTGCCAAATTGTGATGGTTAGACGACTTGGTCAGAGCATCTCCAAATCTGCAGCCCTTGTGGGGTGTTCCCGGTCTGCAGTGGTCAGTACCTATAAAAATGGTCCAAGGAAGGAAAAGTGGCAGATTGGCGACAGGGTCATGGGCAGCCAAGGCTCATTGATGCACGTGGGGAGCGAAGGCTGGCCCGTGTGGTTCGATCCAATTGATGAGCTACTGTTACTCAAATTGCTGAAAAAGTTAATGCTGGTACTGATGGAAAGGTGTCAGAACACACAGTGCATTGCAGTTTGTTGTGTATGGGGCTGCGTAGATGCAGACCAGTCAGGGTGCCCATGCTGACCCGTGTCCTCTGCCGAAAGCGCATACAATGGGCACATGAGCATCAGAACTGGACAACGGAGCAGTGAAAGGTGGCCTGGTCTGATGAATCACATTTCCTTTTACATCACGTGAATGGCCGGGTACGATTGCATTGCTTACCTGGAGAACACATGGCACCACGAGATCTTGTGATATTAACATGTGACAATATTTCTCATCGAGATGAAAAGCTGTCTCACAATATCAGCATGATAGAGTGTGAGGGTGACATTAGCATAGATTTAAATTGTTTGTGTGGCAGCATTTTGGGTACCCGGTAGGGATGTGCATTGGACAAGATTTTACTATCCAAATAGTATTTGGTTAACCGAAATACATGTTTTTAAAAACTACCGATACAACATGAGCGCTACTACATAACGCGTGAAGGAGTGGGTGTCGTTCTCATGTAACATTGGCTCAATGACCGTTTGTGTGAGATAAGAGTGACTGCATGTTTGGAGGAAGCCCTGTGGTTGACACGCAAAACTCGGCTACAGAACGGCTACAGACAGTATTTATCAACACATAACATTGAGTTTATTGGATGGAAGAGTCAAGGGAAGCAAGTTAGCTAAGCTAGCCAGCTATATGCTATTTGCTTAAGTCACCGTTTTCTGCACTCTCAAACACCTTTCAATTCCACAGCCGCAATTAATGTAGCCTTTTGTGGCCAAATATTTTTCCATAAGTAACATTAATTCAGTAAATATATTCCATCTTCCCTTGAATTAGTTCATTTTCATCCACTTGCTAACATTTGCGTCATTCTGACTGACTGGACCCCACAACACTACTACCGCTTTGATTGTAAACAACAAACGTGCATGTTAAAAAAAACTTAAAAACTTATACTTTTTCCTAATGTCATGGTATATCACCATTTTGGATAGGAATTTTAATAGTATTTTGAAAAATAATATTCAGGTCTATTAATTTCAACAAAAAATACATATACGTAAAAAAAATGGGGGGCAAAATTGAATACACACACAAGTACTCGAATACTAAATTAATTTCTGGTATTCGAATATCTGTGCCCATCCCTAGTACCCGGTGGAAACAGCGACAGAGTGACAGACAAGACACAAACAATGTGTAAGCACTGTAAGAAAATAGGGCTGTACACCGTGGCTAACATGAGCACAATGCCAAGACCCCTACAAAACCAGCACAGCGCTCAACTAAAATCATCCGCACCTGTGAAGAAAACACTGAAAGACCAGACACTACGTGATTATCGTGGCCAAAAGAATTTACGGTAAAGATATTATCGCAGTTTCTATAGAAAATATAAAGGAAAAAAAATGCTATGAGTCAAATTCATCTTCAACTTTGTTTAATGTGTTTTATAACTGTACAAATAAAAAAATAATAAAAAAATAAAAGCGTACAAAAAGAACAACTACACTTAATGGATAGTGAAAAGGCAACCAGATGAACTGATAAACAAAAGATCCACAAGGCCTAACACCAAGATTTAGGGTTTAACCCTAACCAGAGTTTTTGGAAAAATATAAAACATTTTCGCCTAGTGAATAGGCTACAAAAACGCGTTAATTCAAACGCTAGTGTATAGGTCCATACTCGTCGTTTAAGCACATGCATCATTTGTCCATGAGTAAGCTATGGAAAAACCAAGAGGAGTTTTTGGAAAACTCCTGGAAAAAGACAGCATGTCTTTGCGGATCTCTCCCGGGGTTCTAGTGGGGCTAACGAGTTGATTTCAATGCCAGTGCATAGATCCAGTCTCCTTGTTTAAGCACATACATCGTTTGTCTATAGGTGACATGAATAAGGTATAGAAAAACCAAGAGGAACTTTTGGAAAAATACAACTTCAGTTTCGCCTAGTGAATACGATATTATCATATGTGTATTATTAACATAATATCAATATTTTATTTTTTAAATACCACGGTTATCATCAATACTGGTATATCGCGACACCCCTACTGGTATATCGCGACACCCCTACTACTCATCTCAACTTCCACAGTCAAGTGCTAGAGCCATGGCAATAACGAGAGACAACAGCATATTCTCATGTGAAATTATACAGGAGAGAAGCCTGTCAGTTGAGTTTGTTTAAAATCTTTTACAGTGCCTGTATATTGTTCTGTCTTTTACTGCATATGATAACTCATACTCAGAAAGTAGAACTGAAGTGACATTCATTACAAGATGCCTAGTTAAAACATGCATCAATGCATCTGCATCTGCATTGTTTTGCATTTTGTGACTTTCAGTCGAATAAAAGAAAAAAAATTCCAGTCATATATTTCATCAATGAAGATTTCTTAAAAATAGTGTTAAAATATTGTCTCGTTCTCGTGAACCCAATATCGTGTATCATCTTGTCTCGTCAGCTAAGTGTATTGTCACATCCTCAAAAACACGTTAACCCAGTCAAATGCATTGCTTGGGAGGGGCTTATACATGTGCTCACAAGAATAATGCCTTCAGTGCAACAGTAGCTAGCTAAGTGAAGATGGCTGCAATATGGCTAAATAAAATCCCATCGAAATCTGTGGATGTATGTCGCGTTTGCTGTGAACGATATCAGTCTTTGAGAAACAAACATAAGGACCATTCTGACGAATCGTTGCTATTTTCAACTTTTCAAAATTAAACTTAATTATTTATATTTTTTCAGTTCTGTATCTAAAAATACACATTTAACAATTCAAAATGTGTTAAGGTCAATCTCAGGCAGTTGCATTTATTTTTTTACAAGGTTTCTTAATGGAAGATGGTTGCATTTTTCTCAGTCCCCTTATCAAATCTCTTACAACTTTTTAAATATCAATTAAAAGTCATGCCAACTAGTTTCTTTGTTTTTCCCTCAACTAAGAGGGTATTTTACAGAAATAATTGGTTAAATGTTCAAAAAATATATATCTGTAGCTGAAAAGTCACAACATACACTGAGCAGCAATAACATTATGACCACCTGCCTAATATTGTGTAGGTCCCCCTTTTGCCGACAAAACAGCCCTAACCCATTGAGGCATGGACTTCCACTAGATCTCTGAAGGTGTGCTGTGGTATCTGGCACCAAGACGTTAGCAGCAGATCCTTTAAGTCCTGTAAGTTGCGAGGTGGGGCCTCCATGGATCAGACTTGTTTGTCCAGCACATCCCACAGATGCTCGATTGGATTGAGATCTGGGGAATTTGGAGTCAACAACCTGAACTATTTGTTGTGTTCCTCAAACCATTCCTGAACCATTTTTGCTTTGTGGGAATGTGCATTATCCTGCTGAAAGAGGCCAATGCCATCAGGGAATACCGTTGCCATGACAATGCTTAGGTAGGTGGTACATGTCAAAGTAACATCCACATGAATGGCAGAACCCAAGGTTTCCCAGCAGAACATTGCCCAAAGCATCACACTGCTGGCTTGCCTCCTTCCAATAGTGCATCCTGGTGCCATGTGTTCTCCAGGGAAGCGACGCACACGCACCCGGCCATCCACATGATGTAAAAGCAAACGTGATTCATCAGACCAGGCCACCTTTTTCCATTGCTCCGTGGTCCAGTTCTGATGCTCACATGCCCATTGTAGGTGCTTTCAGCAGTGGACCAGGGTTAGCATGGGCACCCTGACTGGTCTGCTTCTACTTCCGTGGGAGCAGCTTGATCGTATGGTTTGTAAGAAGTGCCCATCAAGCCTATCCAACTTGTGGGAGGTGCTTCAGGAAGCATGGGGTGAAATCGCTTTGGATAACCTCAACAAATTGACAACAAGAATGCCAAAGGTCTGCAAGGCTGTAATTGCTGCAAATGGAGGATTCTCATCTGAAAGCAAAGTTTAAAGGACACAATTATTATTTCAATTAAAAATCATTATTTCTAGCCTTGTCAATGGCTATATTTTCTATTCATCTTGCTATGCTTCCTATTCAAACTCATTTCATGAATGTTTTTGTGGAAAACAAGGACATTTTTAAGTCACTCAAAACTTTTGAACGGTAGTTTACACATGAAAATACCTTGAGATTAAAGGTGACAGTTTTACATTTCACCCCATTGTCATTGCATAATTTCAAATCCAAGTCCTGAATTACAGAGACAAAACCTGTATCACAGGGGTGTGGGGTTGGGAGAGGCAGTCAGTTGCAGAGGTCACATCCTGCTTCAGAGCATTTCACCCTCCTCTTTTTATTAACTAAATAAAAGGATCTGACAAGGCCATGGTAGTCTATAGGACTGGACGATATGACCTAAAATCAAAATCGCAATTTATTGAACATTTTACCTCGATTACAATTAATGAACCATTATTTTGATTTGTTTTTTTTTTGCTTTGTTTTGTAATGTGAAATTGACCTTGTGACATTGTAATATCAAGCACATTGTAACATTAAGGTGCTACATGAACAGTTTTTATTATTATTATTGTCACAGTATTTAGTGTGCTGAAGTAAAATATTATTTATATAGCACCTTTTTAAACAAATGTAACAAAGTGCTTAACAAGGACATCAGCACAGAAAAGAAAAGGAGAATAAAAAAGTAATATAAAAACAGACATTATATTTTATGACACATACAAACAAACACAGAAAGAATGTAGCAACCAGTCACCACCCAGATATCCCCAATTAGATTATTGAATATTATAGCATTGTGTCTGTTAAGCTGATGTGCACATACCGATTGCAAGGTGCAGCCCCTGTGTCCAAAACACTGCTGCCGTCTCCATCCATTGAGCTGTGCAGCTTTAACAACATTAGCGCCAATGTCTGTCGTTAGGGCCACGAGGTTCTCTTCCGTGAGTTCCCACACAGAAAGCATATCTCTCAGGCCCTGTGCAATCATCTCTGACGTGTGATCTACTGGAAATTATGCCGTCTCAAGGCATCTGTTGTGCAGCTTCCATTCATCGTCACTGTAGTGCAAAGTAATGTTTAAGTATGGGTCCATCGTCTTACTTGACCAGAGATCAGATGTGGCTGCAAAGTACTGAACAGACTTCAGTTCAGCAGCTACAGTACCTTTTTACGACATGTTTTGTGCATGTTGGGCAGCGCAGTTTAGGAAAAATATGGTCGCGATGGCACAGTATCTTCTGTCAAGAGTTATAACATTTTCACTTAGGGGTGTACTTACTTTTGTTCCCAGCGGTTTAGACATTAATTGCTGTGTGTTGTGTTATTTTGAGGGGACAAGCAAATTTACACTTTTATACAAGCTGTACACTCACTACTTTACATTGTAGCAAAGTGTCATTTCTTCAGTGTTGTCACATGAAAAGATATAATCAAATATTTACAAAACTGTGAGGGGTGTACTCAATTTGTGAGATACTGTACATCATTTGAGATTTTTTAAACTGATTAAATCTTAAATCTAAGGCTTTTTAGAAGCATTGCCTCTATAGCTAATACCGGACACTCATTAATTCTTTATCACGTAGTCTTCTAGACACCTGACTCAATTTAATGCCAAAATGTTTATATTTATTTTGGATAATCATTTTGAAATGCTTTTTGTGACGTGGATCAAAATTACAGTTACAGTCTATCACGTAACCTTTTGGCCACTAACGTTTCCTGTTTGATCTCTGTTGTTTCATTGTCTCCCTGCACCACACATCATCTTACTTTTCTGTCCTTTCTTTTCTTTCGCTCCTCTACCTTATAATAAACTGGTTGCATAAGTGTGCACACCCTCTTATAACTGGGGATGTGGCTGTGTTCAGAATTAATCAATCACATTCAAACTCATGTTAAATAGAAGTCATTAAACACCTGCCGTCATTTAAAGTGACTCTGATTTATCACAAATAAAGTTCAGCTGCTCTAGTAGGATTTTCCTGACATTTTCTCAGTTGCATCTCAGAGCAAAAGCCATGGTCCACAGAGAGCTTCCAAAACATCAGAGGGATCTCATTGTTGAAAGATATCAGTCAGGAGAAGGGTACAAAAGAATTTCCAAAGCATTAGATATACCATGGAACACAGTGAAGACAGTCATCATCAAGTGGAGAAAAGATGGCACAACACAGACATTACCAAGAACTGGACGGCCCTCCAAAATTGATGAAAAGATGAGAAGAAACCTAGTCAGGGAGGCTTCCAAGAGGCCTACAGCAACATTAAAGGAACTGCAGGTATTTCTGGCAAGTACTGGCTGTGTGCTACATGTGACAACAATTTCCCGTATTCTTCATATGAATGGGCTATGGGGTAGGGTGGCAAGACGGAAGCCTTTTCTTACAAAGAAAAACATCCAAGCCCGGCTGAAGTTTGCAAAAACAAACATCTAGTCCCCCAAAAGCACGTGGGAAAATGTGTTATGGTCTGATGAAACCAAGATTGAACTTTTTGGCCATAATTCTAAAAGGTATGTTTGGCGCAAAAACAACAATGCACATCACCCAAAGAACACCATACCCACAGTGGAGCATGGTGGTGGCAGCATCATGCTTTGGGGCTGTTTTTCTTCAGCTGGAACCAGGGCCTTAGTCAGGGTGGAAGGAATTATGAACAGTTCCAAATACCAGGCAATTTTGGCACAAAACCTTCAGGCGTCCGTTAGAAAGCTGAAAAGGAAGTTCACCTTTCAGCGCGACAACGACCTAAAGCTTTGGAATGGCCCAGCCAGAGCCCAGACCTGAATCCAATTGAACATCTGTGGGGTGATTTGAAGAGGGCTGTGCACAGGAGATGTCCTCGCAATCTGACAGATTTGGAGCGCTTTTGCAAAGAAGAGTGGACAAATATTGCCACCCCAAGATGTACCATGCTAAGAGACTCCTACCCAAAAAGACTGAGTGCTGTATTAAAATCAAAAGGTGCTTCAACAAATTATTCGTTTAAGGGTGTGCACACTTAACGCAACCAGGTTATTGAGTTTATTATTTTTCCCCCTCAAAGATTTCAGTTTGTTTTTCAATTGAATTGTTCACGTTATGGGTCACATTAAAGGTGGAAAAAGTTCTGACATGATTTATCTTTGTCTCATTCTTTTACATCACAAGAACCTGGTACTTTAACAGGGGTGTGTAGACTTTTTATATCCACTGTATATGCACACACGTCATGTTGTATGCTCCATAGGGTATGTTCATGTAGTGGACCCGTGCGCTCACACTTGCATGTGACAGGGCAACTGGCCAATGAAACATGATCATTGTATAGCCTAGCGGTTTCAAGCAAGCTCTAAATCGAACACAGCCAATGGACCCATCTCTCCACAATGTAAACAGAATATTGCATACTTTCTGCAACGTTTTCGCGGTGATAATGTGCCACGTGATATTGCGATAACGGTTTTGAGTCAATATATTGTGCACCCCTAGCGTCCACGGAAGACAACAGTGGTGGATGATCGTAGGATCCTTTTTGCATGGAAAAACCCCTTAACAGCATCCAGCCAAGTGAAGAACACTCTCCAGGAGGTAGGCATATCATTATCCAAGTCTACCATATAGAGAAGACTTCACGAGAGCAAATGCAGAGGGTTCACCCCAAGGTGCAAACCATTCATAAGCCTCAAGAATAGAAAGGCCAGAGTAGACTTTGCCAAAAAACATTTCAAAAAGCCAGCCCAGTTCTGTAACAGCATTCTTTGCACAGATGAAACTAAGATCAACCTGTACCAAAATGATGGGCAGAAAAAAGTATGGAGAAGGCTTGGAACACCTTATGATCCGAAGCATACCACATCATTTGTAAAACACGGTGGAGGCAATGTGATGGCATGGGCATGCATGGCTTCCAATGGCACTGGGTCATTAGTGTTTATTGATGATGTAACAGAAGACAGAAGCAGCCGGATGAATTCTGAAGTGTATAGGGATTGTCTGCTCAGATTCAGCTAAATTCAGCATAGTTGATTGGACAGCACTTCACTTTACAGATGGATGATGACCTAAAACATACTGCGAAAGCAACCCAGGAGTTTTTTGAGGCAAAGAAGTGGAATATTCTCCAATGGCTGAGTCAATCACCTGATCTCAACCCGATCGAGCATGCATTTCACTTGCTGAAGACAAAACTTAAGGCAGAAAGACCCACAAACAAACAACAACTGAAGACAGCTGCAGTAAAGGCCTGGCAAAGCATCACGAAGGAGGAAACCCAGTGTTTGGTGATGTCCATGCGTTCCAGGCTTTAAGCAGTCACTGGCTGCAAAGGATTCTCGACAAAGTATTAAAAATGAACATTTTATTTATGATTGTGTTCATTTGTCCAATTACATTTGAGCCCCTGAAATAGGAGGACTGTGAATGAAAATGGTTGCAATTCCTAAATGTTTCATGCAATATTTTTGTTCATCCCCATGAATTAAAGCTGAAAGTCTGCACTTCAAATGCGTCTCAGTTCTTTCATTTCAAATCCATTGTGTTGGCGTACAAAGCCAAAATTATGAAAATGGTGTCATTGTCCAAATATTTCCAGACCTAACTGTATGGTTAATTTATGGCAAATACACTTTAATAAATGAAAAACACCCATGAATGTAAAACCCCTAGAGATTTGAGTGGTGCATTATACTGCATTTCAGCTATAATCTTCAAATGCTTACACAATTAAGCGAACCTGACTGTATTAGATTATTGCAATGGTTTAGAACTTCGTAAATTCATAAATCCCACTTTATCCCCCCACACCTTTTCATCCCTCTCTTTCTCTTTCTGATGCTGTTACTTAAGCTACCAGAACAATGGGACCCCCATGACAGTCCCCAAACTAGCCTGTCAGCCACGGTCCTTCTCCCTGGTACACCGTTTCCTACCCAGCCACAGCACCGTACCTCAGTCCCTGACTCCACGGAGGGCTTTGACCTCAACAAGCCCGACCCTTACGACCTCTATGAGAAGTCAAGGGCCATCTATGAGAGCAGGCGTGAGTATACAGTTACACATTATAAGGCAGGGATTTCTGAAAAATTTTGGATGATGGGCTCTGCTCTTATTTTTCCTGTTTCAACATTCCACATTCCTACATATTTAGAATTTTTGATTATCTTTGAGTTTGACCTCAACATTTGGCAAATTTACAGCAAATAAAGTTATTTGTCAATCCTGATAGATTAAATATTAGTGCTTCTGTTCTGGCCATGATAGTTTGCACTCTTGTGGGCTATTTCTCTGAATTACATTTTCATTCTTTTTGCCTCCCCTTTCACTTGTTTCTCCCCGTTCTTTCAATTCACATACCCTCTCTTTCTAATGTCTCCATTCCTCTCCCCTCCCTCTCTCCTGTTCATCCATCCGTGTTCTCCATTAACTCTTCCCTCTCTACCTGCACTCTCCCTTACTATTTCTCTACCCAACATCCTTTCCCCTACCCCTCTCTCTTCCCACCCTGTCAGGTCCAGAGTACCAGGAGGTGGAGGTGCATCTTTTGAGGGAGAAGACTGGGTTTGGCTTCCGAATCCTGGGGGGAGATGAGGCCGTGCAGGCTGTGAGTCCGGACGCCCGTGACAAGGCTCGTATGGGACGGGCTGGACAACACACATCAAATTACACATAGCACCACAATACACACCTAACTCTAACACATTCAACCTCATTAAACACATCTTTTGCTTGCATACTCACATATCCAAGGTTGTGTTCATATTGTCATCATCGATATGCAAACTGCTCTTGAATTCCTATTAAATTCTAATATTTGAATTAAATTTTAACAGGCCCCACCCAGGAAGAAGAATTGGATTTTAATTGAAGGAAAAATGTAAATTGTTTTTTTTACCATATCACTGTATTTTTTTAATTTGACATCATGTATCGTTACAAATAGCATAGGTTTGGAACATTTAAATTTTAAAACCCAACTGATATAGCCTACATGAAATCATATCCTGGTTTGTGCTGAACAGAAAACAATTTTTTTTACTCCTGTAAAGACAAGCTGCCATGGAACTCGCCTAAACGCACTTTGCCTCTCATTTCTGTACACAACCAAATACAAAATGTTTCTCTGAAATGAACACTGTAACATTTTATTTTAGAACTTTGCGACTAATGTTGGGAATAGAACAAGCTCTCAAGTTATGTTCACCTTTGACACAAGAACAGAAAATGTGGAGGAAATACTGGTTATTTCTCACTCTTGATTCTTCTGTAAACAAAAGCCTTGCCAAAAACAAATGAATTAAGAAGAATGAATGTCCAGTCTCCAAAAAAACAGAAAAGGAACCAGGCAAGCCTGGTTCAGCCAGCCTGCAATTAGAAGTGATGTTGCCCAGTTGCCCTCACTGGATTCAAACCTGCATCTCCCAGATGAGAAGCTGTGTCTTTAACCACTATGCCATGGAGCTAAATTTTTTGCAGGGTGTTGGTATAGCGCAAGGCCATAGCCATGGAGTCAACATTGGGGTGGACGAAATCTGCCAGGGGGTCTACAGGTCCCTCCGAAAAAGGACCCTTAACCATCAATATTTACGCAATCTGACGGCGCCGTGTTGATGTGGTTCCCAAGACACCATAATTAATGTTGCTCCAAGACCATCATTGCAACTGACCTGTAGGTACAGTAGTTGGTTACCCCAGTCCAAAGACAGAATATTCCCCTGCCCCCCAACCCTTTGACCTAACCCTAACCTCAGAGACACCTGTGCCTAAGCCTAACCTCAGTGGGGCCTGAGACTAAACCTAACCTCAGTTGTGCCAACATTAATTATGATGTTGTAGGAACAATACCAACACGGCGATATCAGATGAGTCATCAATATTTGCTCCTTTTCTCGCTCACCTCCATGTCACCTGCTCTCCCTGCCCTGTCGGCATCCTCATGCTCTCTCTCCCTCTCTCGCTTTACTCTGAATGCACCAGAGTGAACATGAAATAAATATTATCAGTAAACAAGTGGAGTTTCTTGCCATGAAGTTCAGAAATAGATTACTAACAAGAAACATAGACTCATCTCTTGTACTACTGTATAGTTCTGTCAACTGACTGGCACTCATTTTCTCACTGCTCTCAACTTTTCTGAGGTTGCTCAAAAAACAAACAAATGACACTGCCACCCTTCCTCTTGCTCATAATGATAATCACTGTGAATGAAAGCTGAATGTAATCAAACTGCTTGCACTTTAATCAAACAAACATTAATAATGCTATTTATGCAATAAATGAAAGCTACTAACTGCCTACATAAATTACACATGCAGCGCAACATAAATGACTGACATTTTAATCAAACTTCACGTGGGCTTTCTGACAAATATAACGTAAGAAAGTCATTAATGTTAATTGAATACACCCGTGAGCATCATTGTTGGTCGCTGGGAGAATGTGTGGCTAATCAACTTTCCAGGTAACTTAGCTATAATAGCTAACATTAGTGATGGTTGATTGATTAGCACTCGCAAATCGGCCCGTTTTCACCAAAAACATGTTTCCACATACAATTACTGACACTTTTTAGCAAAATATTATTTATTTCCACAATTAGGCTACAGTTCCAGCGCAAAATGATGTATTGAAATTGTTGTTAAAACTATCACAATCGACAGTGATATAGCGTACGTAACACAGATTATTATTATTATTAGATAAAATTTAGATTTTAGTATTCACCTTTTTAATACAATTGAAAATAATGAAATAGAGAGACAGTACAGTGTTTAACATTTATTGATTGTACCTACTCGAGCAACGGCTTCGGCTGGGGTATGGCAACACCACTTGAACAAACCACACGCAGAACTGCAGTACACCATAATACTAATTGTAGTAATAATGGCAATTTGTTGAGTTTAGTTATGATTATGATTACATTTGCTAATTATTATTTTGGACGGCGGTGCGTGGTTGCCTGTCATAGCATAACACATTTTTATTTTATTAATATTTTTTATCAATATATTGGGGGAGGGGGGGCATTTTGAGCATATTTGAATATTGGGGGGGATGTTTCCCCCCCTAATGTATATTATAATTACAGCCTTGGTATAGCGTCTCGACATTAGATCATTTTGTCATGGATTAACATCACGTCACGTTTGAATATTTCACTTTCACCTTCATGCATTGTGTTAAACTGACTAACGTTTCTTATTAAGTTTACCTCCACCACAAATAGCATCTATGAACTGTATGGCTTTTTGCCACTGGCCGTTTTAACAGCTTATTAGCCAGTAATCGGCTTACTAGTATCTACTAACTTACTAATTGGAATAGTCTTAAGAATTGAGCAGTTGCTAGCGAGACTGAAGATCAACTTTACAATGCCAAAGCTATTTCATTTCATGGCACAAAAATGTTCGTTTTTCTTTCAGTCGTGAATGACATTGATAAAGTAACTATCAATATAGGTGACGATAACTTACTTTTTCGTCAAGTGAAAAGACGAGAGAATCGTGGAAAACCCTACTCTTTTACTGGGCAAGGGATTTTGATGTAGCGTATATTACCCCAAAAAGCATGCACGGATGCATACTTCGAAAATCCACCCGAAATAGTCGCAAAATAACCGTAAACAGTTTTATTTTAGGCTTGCTATAACGTAGCTGCTGAAGGTTGTAGCGAACAAAGTTTTTGTCTATCCTGACCCGAAAAGCATGCACGGATGCATACTTCGAAAATGCACCAGAAATAGACTCAATATAACCATAAACAGTTTTATTTTAGGCATACTACAACGCAGCTACTGAAAGTTGTAGCCAGCAAAGTTTTTGTCTATCCCGAATAAATCCTAATGCATAATTTAGTTTGACTGTGATGAGGCTCGAATGCAGGACCCCTGGGTTCGTAGTCTGCATCTCTAACCACTATGCTTCACTATGCTATGGTTAGAGATGCAGTCAGTCTCATCTTTTCTCAACTTTGGTCTACTAATTTCATCATTTTCAAACATTTGTTATATGCTTATGTTTGTTGTATTTATTCTGTAATTAAAATTTAAATGTAGCCATATCCTTACATTCTAAAATAGTGTTTTATAATATCAGAAAAAAATACAAGAAAATAATTCATCCTAATCCATTAGGTCAAACACTGTCATATGGAAAGGAACAATCTAACATCTCATGATAACAAAGTCCCCTACTTAATAAGTGACGAATCCTTTTGAGAAAAGATTTTTTCACATTAATGACAAATTCATGTTTTAGGCAGCAGTATTGGATTAATTGGATTGAGTTAGATGGAACAATCTAACATCTCATGACAACAGAAAATACCACACTTTGCATTAATAAATGGCAAATCCTTTTGAGAAAAGATGAATTACACTGTCTTGTTTCAGGTAGCAGTTTTGGATTAATTAGATTCAGGTAGATGAATTGGAGTTCTAATTATTCTACCTTCAATTCAAATTACATGTATGTTTTGCTTCCTGTGGGATGTGGTCAATTCCCTTTCAAATTTGGCCTCTTACATTATTCAATGCATACCTCAATATCTGTATATATACAGCTCTGGAAAACATTAAGAGACCACTGCAAAATTATCAGTCTCTCTGGTTTTACTATTCATAGGTATGTGTTTGAGTAAAATGAACAGTTTTGTTTTATTCTGTAAACTACTGACAACATTACTCCCAAATTCCAAATAAAAATATTGTAATTTAGTGTATTTATTTGTAGAAAATAACAACTGGTCAAAATAACCAAAAAAAGATGTTTTCAGACCTCAAATAATGCAAAGAAAACAAATTCATATTCATTTTTCAACAACAAAATACTAATGTTTTAACTTAGAACTTAGAAGAGTTCAGAAATCAATATTTGGTGGAATAACCCTGATTTTTAATCACAGCTTTCATGCGTCTTGGCATGCTCAGTCTGTCACATTGCTGTTGGGTGACTTTATGCCACTCCTGGCACAAAAATTCAAGTAGCTCGACTTTGTTTGATGTCTTGTGACCATCTATCTTCCTCTTAAACAAATTCCAGAGGTTTTCAATGGGGTTCAGGTCTGGAGATTGGGCTGGCCATGACAGGGTCTTGATCTGGTGGTCCTCCATCCACACCTTGATTGACCTGGCTGTGTGGCATGGAGCATTGTCCTGCTGGAAAAAAACATTCTCAGAGTTGGGGAACATTGTCAGAGCAGAAGGAAGCAGGTGTTCTTCCAGGATAACCTTGTACTTGGCTTGATTCATGCGTCCTTCACAAAGACAAATCTTCCCGATTCCAGCCTTGCTGAAGCATCCACAGATCATCACCGATCCTCCACCAAATTTTACAGTGGGTGCGAGACACTGTGGCTTGTAGGCCTCTCCAGGTCTCCGTCTAACCATTAGACGACAAGGTGTTGGGCAAAGCTGAGAATTTGACTCGTCAGAGAAGATGACCTTACTCCATTCCTCCACGGTCCAATCCTTATGGTCTGTTGCAAACTTCAGCCTGGCTCTTCTTTGCTTCTCATTGATGAAGGGCTTTTTTCTAGCTTTGCATGACTTCAGCCCTGCCCCAAGGAGCCTGTTTGGAACCGTCCTCGCCGTGCACTTCACCCCAGCTGCTGTTTGCCATTCTTTTTGTAGGTCACTTGATGTCATCCTACGGTTGTTGAGTGACATTCAAATGAGTTGACGGTCATCTCGGTCAGTGGACAGTCGTTTTCGCCCTCTGCCAGTCTGTAGCTTTGTTGTCCCCAATGTCTGTTGCTTGACCTTGTTCTTATGAACCGCCGTCTTTGAAATTTTCAGGATGGAAGCAACCTGACACTCACTGTATCACTCTGCCAGTAAAGCCAGAATTGAACCCTTCTTTTCCTCACTCAAAGCTTTTCTTGTCAACTCTTTTGTCATGTTGAAATATATATATTTTTTTTTCAAATTACCTTCGAGGTACTACTTGCACTGTTTTTGTCATCCAGCTGGTCCTATTGCAAGAGGATAGTGATGACCACAGCAGTCGTTTTTATACTTTTCCTCGTTAAATTAGATTTGGTTCAGGTAATCACCTAATCAGTACCTCATTACGTAAAATGAGGTGTGCCTGTGTTGGAATTTAACAGAAACTGGAATGGAATGGCTGCCATACATGTAGAGATGCTGATTTTAGAAAAATAAGGAGTGGTCTCTTAATTTTTTGTAGAGCTATGTATGTGTGTATATATATATAAAAGGACGGTTTTGAGTGAGGAACAGAAGCGTTCAATTTGCAGTGGTCTCTTTATTTTAACTCTTCTGTTCCTCACTCAAAACCTTCCTTTTCGACTTTTTTGGAAAGTTAAGAAAATGGTGTAGTGGTCTCTTATTTTTTTTCCAGAACTGTATAAACACTATGACATCACCAAGCACACATCTAAACACATAAAGGTCTATTATTTCATGTACAATCCAAAATCTAGCTATCCGTGGTTGCAGATAGTCAGAGATTGACAGAAAAGTTAATTATATCGAAACCATGAAAGCTAGTCAAAAACAATTTTTTTTGTCAACAAAGGCATTTCTGTGGACTTCACTAATTCGCTAATAACAATGTCAAAACATAGATAATGCCTTTGTTGACGAGAAATTATATATTTAACTTTTATGTCAGTGTATGTGACTTTCCACAACCGAGGATAGCTAGAAAAGCTTCCGTTGTTGCAGTCAAAGCTAAGGAAGAGTATAAAAATATAGGAATCACGACCATAGAAACCAACATATACTCTTTTCCACCCCACACATCTACTGATATGTATGATGCTAATATACACATTTGTTGAACAGATCGTGATTGGTGCGATTATTGAGAACACTCCTGCGGAGCGTGACGGACGACTTCAACCTGGTGACGAGCTCATCTCCGTTGATAAGATGGTGGTTGCCGGTAAACCACATAGATACGTGATTGACCTTATGCATGCCGCAGCTCGTAACGGACAGGTCAGCCTGACAGTCCGAAGAAGAGTCCACGTTCCCAGTGAGTGGTATACACTACAATGTAGAAAATAGTCACTACTACACTATACATTACTAGAAACACAACTTACCTAGCATACACAATTTACAACGAACAGGTGTCTGGAGGAAAATCCACTTCCTCAGAGAAAGGAATATAGAAAACTTAATGTAACCAACCACTCTCTCACTTCCTCTGTTAATGTAGGTGAAGTGTTAGGGATAAACGGCCGTAGTCCTGGTTCTGTGTCCACGCAGCACAGCTCCCCACGCAGTGATGCTGCCTCGGCTATCAGTCCTGTAAAACCCAGCAACGGCCCGCAGCCATCCACCACCTCCCCCCAAGAGGGTGCAGTCCCGTTGCAGACCAGTGATGTTGTCATCCACCGCAAGGAGAATGAGGGCTTCGGCTTCGTCATCATTAGTTCATTGAACCGACCGGAGAATGCTACTATCATCAGTGAGTCATGCAACCCCTATAACAGAATGAAAATTTAAAAATAATACAAGAGGTAAACTATTCAAACAACTGTTTTTGTCTCACACTGATGGTTTTCTAGAGTATAATAAGATGGGTTAACCAACCATATCTTTATGGTTAATTGGTAGTTAAGAGAGCAGACAATTATAGAGTTATCTTTACTTGATTTATAGAGCTACTCTTGCCTTGGCCCTAACCCCTTTGATTTGAGTGGCTTGAATAGTTATACAGACCCTTCCGACATGTTAAAACCTAGGTGATGATGGAAGGCATGTTCTTTTAAATGCTCACACAGTGACTCTCACACAAGACAATGTTTCAAATGAACTAGGATCTTTCTCTCATTTGTGTGTCTTAGTAAAACCCTGAGGAGCAGACTACATGGGTGCAAACATGACTTATTTCATTCACAATTTGGTTTGGTCTAACACATGACACTTGAGCAAATCTTTCAACCATAACCTACCCCCATTAGCTGTGCCACACAAAATCGGACGTATCATCGAAGGCAGCCCGGCAGACCGCTGTGGCCGTCTGAAAGTGGGAGACCGGATCCTGGCTGTCAACGGGCAGTCCATCATCAGTATGCCCCATGCCGACATTGTCAAACTTATCAAGGACGCTGGACTCACAGTCACCCTGCACATCATACCGGAGGAAGGTTAGTCAGAAGAAATGAGAGACAGAGGTGAGGGATGAATACTGTGGAGGAAAGAAGGGTGAGTGACAGAAAGGGAGAGAGAGACAGAGTGAGTCTGTGGACATAGAGTAGAAGAGGGATGGCCAATAGCTTAGTGGTTGGAGCAGTGAGCCAGTAACAAAAAGGTCCCTGGTTGGTAGCTCTGAGATGGCAAGTTGAAGAGGATTTTTGCCCTTTAGGAAAGCACCTATGCTTATTTTCTTTGGTTAGCAGTTCTGGATAGGAGAATCTGCTAAATTACTCAAATGTAAATGGATGGAGAGAGAGAGAGAGAGCAGTAAGGGGAAGAAAGCTCAAAAGATATAGAATGAGAAATGGGATGATCAGAAATTGCAGTGCCACTAATTGCTCCATCAAATGGAGCACATTTCAGTTACTGTAATTTTTGTATGTTCAAAAGTGTTATGTTAACACTTAAAAGTGTTAACCACTAACTAATAGTTATAAATTGGAATGTATAGATGTTTCATAATCTTTTAACTCACTTTAGATTAGATTAGATTAGATTAGATTCAACTTTGTCATTGAACAGTACAAGTACAGTACAACAAAATGCAGCTAGCATCCAACCAGAAGTGCAAATAGAAGAGGGCTGAAATTATTATGAAAGTATTAAGTATAATGTATGCTTCAAGTGAGATGTATAGATGTGCAATGAAGGCAATTGCAAGTACAAATGGCAATTCTAAATGTGCAATGAAGGCAAATTGAAGGTAGCATGTGCAACTGAAATGTAGGGATAGCAGCAGTGAGGTTCCCGACGTAGACATGTACATGTAGCAACTTTAAGTGAAGAATGGAAGGAAGTAAGAAACCTTGGATTCTGGTCAAACTTATCAAGGACACTTTCTGTCGCTGCATGATGTACCAGTATACCAGCTGAATATGACGCTAGTCTGTCACAAATCCTTACTACAAATACCCTTAATGTGGAGTAACAAGCTTTGTAAGTTGACTACCAAGGATGATCTCCCAACCCAAGAAAATGTAGAGACAGAGAAAGAGCGAGAAAATCTCTGGAGACTAAAGTGACACTTCAGATATTTATTATAACATGTACATTTTTCGATGAGTTTCTCCTACAATTTCTCCTGCTCCTGCTGTTTGAGGCACATAATGTTGCTTCTAGTGAACTGTTGCTATGAAACCTCTCCATTATTATAATGAAATATTTCTCTTGTTTCCATGACAAATCCATCTCTCATCTCAGATCCTCATTCAGGGCCAAGCTCGGAGAAGCAGAGCCCCATGACCCAGAAACACAGCCCTCAGGCCCAGCCCAGCCCCGTAGCCACTCAGCCCAGACAAGGAACATCCCAGCTAGGTCAAGCACCAGCACAAGCGGGCCAGACAGCCACCACCCAATCAGGCCCAGGAACACCACCAGCCCAGCCTGTCCAAACAGCAGTCCAGCAAGGCCAATTACCAACAACAACCTCCCAGCCTGCCCCTGGAGTAGCCACCCAGCCCAGTCCGGCAGGGGCCCAGCAGAGCCCGGTAACCCAGCTGCCTGGTCAACCTCCCCCACTCTACCTCCATGATGGCAGGTATGCAGAGCAGAGAGGGTGGAATTTCTTGTCAATATCTGTCAATTCCAGTCCATACTTTCACAGGTTTAGCTATGCTTTAGATGAATTTGAGCATTTGGTGCAATTTGAGCATGACAGCTTTGGTGTGTTTGTGTTTCGTCCCTGTTAACTATATAACAGGGACAAAAATATTCTAAACTCTGGTTAAATCAGAAAGAGTTGACCAATAAGAACCTTGGGATTAGGGTTAGAATTAGAGTTACCAGTCAGGCATCAGGGCTAGGTTAAGTTTAGCTGTGTTAAGCTTAATTGTACGCTTATTTAAGTTGAAATAAAGGTTTAGCGTTAGGATGAGTAGAAGTTTTAGTAGTAGTTTTTTTTTGTAATGGGAAATCAACCTGGGTTTCCCCATTTAGATAGCTAAATTGTGTGTTTGTATGTGGTAGATCGTTGTTTTGTTATACATATGGCGACCTGAAGGTTTTTTAGCCGTGTAGGCATAGGGGTTAGGTTTAGGGTTGGGTTAAGATTAGGCACAAAGAGGGGGTTGAGGTTAGGAGATATGGAAAATAGGGAATTGTGCATGTTTCTGTGTGTTTGTAATCCTGGCTTTCCTATACATGTGGGAACCAGAAGTCCCCACAAACATAGTGTAACCTTATAATTCAGTCCCAACAAGGTTTTTTGGTCCTGGCTAAGGTTTAGAAAAAACACAAAATTGAGGCTTGTGTTAAAATTTTGGTTAGTTTTAGGTTTAGGCATTAGCGGTTAGGATTCAGGGTTGGGTTATGTTATTGAGGTAAGGATTAGGCGTAGGTTTAGGGGTTAAGAAAACTAAGGAATTGTTTCCGGTTCCCAGAAGGATAGGAAACAAAAGTGTGTGTGTGTGACAGATTGCGTTTATAGCAATTGCATGTGTGTGTATGCATGTGTTGGTTACTGTAAAATTTTCACAGGCACCATGTAAACTGTCAAAGTCTCACTCTCTTTCTCTCCTTCTTTGTCCTTCTCTCTCTTACTTTCTCAGTCTGCATATAGCACGCCACTTATCTCTTTAAAGTGAATAATTTACCGTTTGACACCTTACTACATTTAGTCCAGTTGGAGGACTTTTTTCTCTGTCAGACCCAGAGAGAGCTACCTCTGTGAAGGATCTATGTTTGTGCACGTTTGTTTGTGTCATATCCAAAGTAATGTGTGTGCATTCCTTTGAAATGCACGTCTGCATACCTGTTTGTGTATGGGTTTGTGTGAGGATCACAGCACTGCTTCCTGCTGGATGGTGTGATATCTCCTTCATAAAAGCAGGAGACCTCTATGAAACTTAAAAAAAAAAATTGCTCTTACCTCCAGCCGTGATTTGCCCACACGACAGACAGACAGTAAATCCCAAATTAACCCCTCTATCTTTGACCCTCCATTTGTGTGTTCAAGTGCGTACAATCCAGTTGTCCCACAGTTGAGAGGGAAGTGGAATCCCATAAGGCACTGGGTTATTTTTGAGCTTGTGCAATTTCACTCATAAGATTCGTTAGGCGTGCCTAATAATATGACATGTACATTAGTTTACTAATTTTGAGATGTGACACATACAAAAGAAAATGTCCTAAATTAAATTTTCACCATTGTTGTTTATGTTTATTTCTTCTTCAATGACAGGAGGTATTTCTAAATAAAAATGTATGCTTGTTTTATTACGTTACAGTGGACCATTGTGTCATTCAAATCCAGAGTGTGTCCCAAATTTGAAACGTTTATTTAACCCCTAGCCATTCCGTGGAAGTCACCCTCAAAGTTTTGTCAGCAACAAGTGCATTCAAAGGAAGTATGTAGGATGTAGGGGTCAATTTGAGATTCAAGGAAAGTAATCCATTCAATGCCCAAAAGAGTTACACCCTAACACATTCTAGTTTGGTTGACACTGTTTGGTCGACCAGCTTACAAAAGAAGTAAAAACAATGTATGCTTTAATAGTTTAAAGATATTTAATAGCTATTTAGATGGAATTCATACACAATAATGAATCCATACACAATTCAGTGCTTGTTTTTCATCTTCAACACAAATTGAGTAGAAAATTTGTAGAATTTTAGCAACCATGACAGGGGGATTTTGCTTGGCCCAGTCTGCCATTGTTTGTTGATGAGCTTTAGATAGATGTAGATGAGCTTCAGATATATCATGTTTGTTATTGTTGCGGATGGAGTAGAGTGCATCTTTTCCAGTAGAAATTCTGCATTTAAGAATGTGCTTTTATTATGCATTCATATTCATTTCTACTGTACAAGTGTTTTGAAACAATATCATTCTAGTATTACTGCAGATATATTATGAAAATTGTCATATATTACAATGGAAAAATGCTACATAATTGTCCCTTTACAATCTGCCACAGGTCAGAGGTAAAAGCCAGGCAGGACGTTAAACCGGACATCCGCCAGCCTCCGTTCACTGACTACAGGCAGCCCCCAGTCGACTACAGGCACCCTCCAGTTGCTGATTACCGGCAGCCTCCTACACTAGACTATCGGCACCCTCCTCCACTCATTGACTACAGACAACATTCTACAACACTTGCAGCACAGTTCCCTCTGGCACAGTTTCCCCCAGACTTTAGGCCACAGGTAAAACTATTCCAGTGGTTCCCAAACTTTTATCAACCATGATTGATAAAATCAATTTTTTTTCAGTTCACCCTGACCCTCAAAAATTAAACAAAATGGTTTTAACATTGATATATGACTGCTGTACTGAAGGTACATGTTTTGTTCCAAGTCAATCCAGTCATTTAGAAAAAAGATTTTTGTTTAATTTAAAAAAAGTTATACACATAGCCTATGAATTGCTTAGCTTAAATTCATGCTGTATGTAGGCCTACATGATTTGTTAAAAATATAAATGGTTCAAATCATTGATATTTCAACATGATGGTGAGAATGATATATAGACCTACTTCATTTGAATAAGGGAATTCTTTGAATAGAAATAATAGGTTAACTTAAATAATGAGTGAATTGAAACAGAATAATTTGGGATTAGCCAAGGATTACCTCTTGGTTAATTTATCAAAACAAACAAAACAGTCTGTCATGCAGTCAGTTGGACACATCCACCTGCTTTTGAGAGCATAGTCTCTTGATGCTGGGGGACACTTAGGACAGTGCAACCTGCAGGTCCAGCTTCCACAGCTTGAGCTTTGACCAGAACTCATTCCCTTTGTGGCTGTCAGAATGTTTTCATTCTTTCCCTGCATTCTGAGGTTGAGCTTATTCAAATGGTTGAACATGTTTGCCATGTACGTGTAGCCCACCAGGGCTCCTTTTTTTTGTTCTTTGTGAGGAACTTTATGCATAGTGGAAAACTGTTAATCTCAGAGCTCATACACGCAGGAGATCACCTTTCCCTGTGAGAGCCAGTGCACCTATGTGTGCAGAATCCATCTCAGTGCATGCAGTGGATGACCTGCACATCTGGATTTTGCTCTTTCACTTTTGTTAGTCCTTTCAATTTGCCAGTCATATGCAGCACTGTCTGAGAAAATACTATGACACATCCCCCATTTGAGACTTGTCTTGCAAGTAGGTATCATTGATATTAAAGTTTTCCTCTATTGTTGCGTGGCAGGGTAGCTCTTTGCAAAAATTAATTCTACTCAATAGACTCATTGTCAGTAAATCTGACATCGTCAGTGAGTTAGCAGTCTCAGCTTATGTCTGGAATCATCTATTTGCAGAGCAATTTTTCCACTATTTTTTAATATATCAGTTAATACAACTTCTATATCATCTGGTGCCATCAATGCAATGTTGTATTGTGTTGTCAGGTAACAGAATTCTATTGATTTCTTTCGTAGCATCTGCCCCTATCATTACCTTTACAGTTCCCTTGCAAGCTGGTAGAATGAGTGATTCGGCATTGGAATGGGGCTTCTTTGCTTTGGCTATTAGCCTAGTCAACAAGACACTGACTTCCTGCACTTTGTCAGATGCATACATACTTGATGATACATGCATACCAGAATACGCATCATGCCTGTATTCTGTTTACCACTTTGCGCTTTTAATAGCTTTGAAATAGTCAACCTCTTTGCTTCTATACATGGGGTGTCTTGGGTCAAAATGTCTCTTCAGCCTGCTTGGGACCATTGCAGCATTTCAAAGGTTTTCACTGTAGATGATGATTTCCGTGGTGAGACAGCTAGTGTGACCACTGTAGCTGACCACTGTACTGCCTGATTTTCTTTTTTTGGACCAGTCATTCAAGCTCCTCCGCAGTCTCAGCTGATTAATTTTATTTAGTACTATGACAAATCTGTCCATCTTCTATTAAATTCTTTGATATCAATGTCAGGTTCAAACTGTCAACTGGGCACATCTGGAGAGAATAAGCTTGAGGCATTACCCTGCCAACCGGTAAGCATGTGTCTTGTCTCATTGTCTCATTAACAGGTACGCACACGTGTTGTCTCATTCTGTGGGACAGCTGAGTTGCAGCATAATGCGTCCGAGATATGTCCGAAATATCATGTGTGACGTACCAACACATACATGGAAATAGATGGGAAAAGGTCCAGCTAGTAGCTTTTACTAATGCAGTTCCCTCAGACTTCAGACCAGAGAAACGCTTGACCACAAACCTGATATTTATGACCACATACCTCTTATATCGGGGGGAAAATCTGATATCAAGTTTGGAGGGGACAACTACATATTATTTTCTCGAGCAATTTATGAGGGGGACACCATAACTGGTGTTGTAATACTGTTTTAGTTTGCACCATCAGTTTGCTTGCTGCTGTAGCTCTGCAAATTCAGCTATTGTGTGTGAACCCTACCAACATAAAACAAATGTACTGGATTAGCCTCACGTTAGCTACGTGCATTGAGTGCCCTTCAGACAGTAGACAAGAACACGGTCACCTTGCCAGCTAAGGAACACTACATACACTGCACTACAAACTTCTCTCATTGACTCGATTTCAAACAGCTGCAAAAGCTGGTTGATGTTACTGTAGCTTGCTAGCAAACATCAGCTAACCTGCTAGCTAACATAACGAGTGACCTGTAATTCAATGCAGAGAAAATGAAGGCTGGTGACTGTTAGAATTTTTTTTTATTGTACTGAGTGGTAGAAATAAAGAAATGTCTAATGTGCTTTGTTTGAACTACACACTGAAAGTCAACCACCAATGACAGACCGTCAGATTCCTACACATGCACCGTACCTGCACGATGTGCCACTGCTGAGGGCTGGGGGGCAGTGGATCAAACCACTGTGAGGCAAAGGGTGGGGGTGTCACAATTTTTTGAAACTCAAAGCTGCTATTAAGTGTCTATAATCAGCACAAGTGCTTTCATTGCATCTTATTACTATTATTGAAATTACATAGTTATGTTTACATTTATATATTGGGGGGGACAAATCATAGTTTTCCCCAGGATGGGGGGGTCATGTCCCCCCCAGGATTTCTGCCTATGTCTTATATTAAAGACGTACACATTCATTCCACTACACATTCCAGACTACACACAGGTCATAGATGACTAGGTGCTTAATTAATGTTTGTTCTTGCTTTTGATTTGTACAGGACTTTGACTACTTCACGGTAGAGCTAGAAAAGAGTGTGAAGGGTTTTGGCTTCAGTATCCGTGGTGGGCGAGAGTACAAGATGGATCTGTTTGTGCTACGGCTCGCAGAGGACGGCCCTGCCATTCGTAATGGCAGAATGAGGGTGAGGGACATCAGTTAGCATCCTGACTGCAACACAGCACATTATTGCCTTGCCAAAGAGTAATGCGGTTCTTGCAGTATGGCCACTCTCAATTCTCACCCTGTTTTTTATTGGCTTTGTCACTCTTCCTCTCACTCTAACTTGGTCCTATTTCTCTTGCTCTTTTACCCTTGGTCTGTCTCTCTCCTCTCTTTCTCTCTTACTCTACTCTCCCTTAGGTGGGGGATCAAATCATCGAGATAAATGGGGACAGTACCCGAGACATGACTCATGCCCGGGCAATTGAGCTGATCAAGGCAGGGGGGAGGCGAGTGAGACTGTTGCTGAAAAGAGGCACGGGACAGGTGCCTGAGTATGGTGAGGCTCCATCAAATAAACCTCAGTCTTTCTTTCTCTTTGTGTTTTCTTTTGCCTATCTTGGTTTCTTTCAATCTGAACCTATTGTTCCCAGGCAGTTCAACCCAAATTCATGGAACGACTAATGAAACACTTCGATAGCCAATAAGAAAGCCGTCATAACTTGCAGAGTCAGTTGAAATTGGTTTAATTAGCTTAGTCTACCAACCAATCATCTCCCATAACACGTTACTCAACATGTTTTGTGCACCTTAGCCCCAGACATTTATTGTAATGTTCCTGTAGGACAGCTGAGCTGCCTCGCTAGCACTGACTTGCAGCATAAAAAGGTTGTTTTTGCTTTATTAAAACTTCATCATTATGTTAAAAAACATGTTGTAGGCTACTGGGTGGCAGTATAAAGTGTCTGGCTCAGGCTAGACTGGATATAAAAGTGTCCTTTTACAAGATCAAACATCAGAGATGCCACTTCATTTGATAACACCTCACAGTATTTTAATTTGCTAAATTGAAAAGATGACAAATGCATCATAATCCTATAGAATTATACGGTCCCTCCCGAAAGGTCAACTTCGAATGGTAGTAGTTCCAGTTTAATATGCCCTGTGCACAATGGCCCGGGGACAAGGTCCCTCTGAACACACCTTTCATTCCTTTTGGCTGACTTTTTTTAATTAAATGTTTTTGTTAATTAAATTTAAAGAAGCCTTTTGCCATTGAAAATGTGTTTAAATTTCCAAAGCAATTAAAAACGATACAAAAAATATACTTAAAGTTTATAATACCTCACATTTTGAATAACTACTTAGCTTTTTTACTACTACTGCTTACTTCTGCTGCTTTTATAACCCAACATTGAACAAACATCTACTTTGTGTGTGCAAAGCTCTTTCGTATATTACGCTCTTGTCCTCTGTAATTCTCTCAAGTATAACCAATTCTGTCTGTTTTAACCCCTCTGCTTTAACTCTAATGATTGGTATAGGTTTTTACTCCCCTTCCCTTAGGAATGGTACCTTCCAACCTTACCATGTGCATGAAAGGTGACACGCTAAGCTCCCCCTATTTCTTCCTAATGGGCCACTCTAAAGACACGGTTTGTAAAAAGCTGCATGTCTTTCTCTCCATTCTGATTCTCACTAAAATTGGTGCCTGTTTGGTGTGTCTGTGTAAGTGCATGCATATTTGCAGTCATGTGTCTTATGTGTGCTTGCTGTGTTCATAAATTCTGAGTATGTCTGCATGTCAGTGCACTTTTGTATAGTAATGAACACGTTCCCCTGCTCAGATATTGCTGACGGCTGACAAATCTTACGACACCTGGATCTTTACTTTACCTATCAGCTAAGCTAACCACATCAAATGTTATAGCAATCTGCCAGTCATCAAAATTGATGATGTTGCACACAAACACTGGTGGACGCATGCAACTACTGAGCAGGGTAACGCAACCCTAATCTATTTGTTTGGTTGCAATGGTCTCGGTAGAAGGAACAATTGGGTACAATGAGGACCTCCATTATGGTAGATTGTGCAATGAAGTGCACCTTCAGTAATGCAAATCTGCTGTCATTATTGGTGAGGGGTGTCCTTACACATAAGCACACTTATTTGCTCACTGATCAATCTTGTTGCACACAGTCTTTCCAAATGTCACACTATGCCCTACTGAGAATGGGCCCTGGTCTTAATTAGTGCTCTATATAAGGAATATAGTGCCATTAGGGAGGCTTCTATAACTTAGCATTCATGCATGACCCAACACAGAATGCCTGGACACATACCTTAGCCCTGATGTATTGACCATACACTACAAACCTTACAGGTGCCTTATTGCTATTATTGCAGTACAGGACACGACATTGGTTGGAACGAAAATATGCATCAACAGTATTTGTAAGAACGAGGTTTGACAACAGGGAATAAAATAAACACCCACTAAATGCCGATGAATATAGCTATGTGGGTGAAAGTGGGTAAATCTTCACAACCACTATGGTGAGTAGGCAGCAAGCAGTCGGGGGCAAAAACAAATATCGTAAAAACACTGCCAAATCTACTAACTCCACAATGTCAGTGAACAACTTGTAATTGAACACTGGCTACATGACGAAAGTAGCTACGAAATTCCTCTCCTAAAAACCGAAGCTCTTCAATTAGTCGGGGAAAGTCCCCAACCTGTTTTCACAATCTCAGCCATTGGTCTCATTGTTGAATGAGCATATCAATGCTATCTGGACTATTTAGAATTGTAATAACCTCCAAGCTTTTATTTTAGAGGGAGATCATAGGTTTTCATGTGATATGCTTGCACAATACATTTTCTGAAATGTGTACTATTATGTTGTAGTTAGTGAATTATCAAAAAAAAAAAATGTTAACATTTTTAATTAGAAAAAATTTGCTGTATGTGCACAAAAAGTTTGACATTCACCATTCGCTACTACTTCCGCCCTGCTTCCACGCATACAATTTGTGGCATGCTTTGGATAAACCCAATGTGTACACAAGACCAAACCTTCTGCAACTGCTTCTGCACTGCAAAGTTGCAAGCCAATCGCAGCGTTCCATTTGAAATGTATTAACTTCCAGTGTATCACAGCGCATTGACTCCGTAAGTCTGATCGAGGTGTGGACAGCACTGAAAGAACGGACTTAGCTTTTTCTATGCGCAGCAGATGCCTAAAGATTCTCAATAATGGTTGATGTATACATCTAATTAATTAAATGTTAAGCTATATGTTAATCAAAAATAAATGTATCTTTGGTTCCTTAACTTTTGGGAACAAGTTCAGAGGTGTGTGTTTCTGGGAGAGGCAGGTGCCAACCTGGGCTATGGTAGACTTGTCTGGTTGAGAGAGAAAGGGGGGTGGGGTGTGTGAGGCAGGGAGAGTATGTGTTAAGTTGACTACTAAAGGATATTTTTGAGTGTTTTCCATTTATTCCCACAATTACATGGAAATCATTATGATTTTATTCCTGCTAAATTACAGGTAGGCCTTTGGATATACTCTATACAACCGCATAAAGTAAATATTACATGAGTTGTAATGAGTAAGAGGAATATCAGCGACAGGTTTTTGTCTATCGTATCGTATGCCAATATCGAATCACACCATATCATAGCAACAATAGGGGAAAGACAATACATTGAAACGTTTCCCAGTGTATCAATACAGTATCGTATTGCTGTCATGCCTAAGGTTTACACCGCTATATGTGTTAATAACACAAATATGTGTTTGCATACTAACCTGTTGGTTGTCTCTGACTGGGTGTTTCCCTCTCTTAGTAGACGGTGCCTCCACCAGGGATGCCATTTCTCCAGCCCTCTCTGCCCAGCAGGAAGTGAATCTTGACCAACAGCAGCCGCCCATCTCATTTCTCTCATCCCATCTAGCTTTCAACCCAGACTCCCCCCACCAGCTCTCCCTAGAGGCCACAATGCATACGGCAGCCCAGGCCCCAGACCCCTGCTACACAAAAGGGGCTACAGATGGCTGGTCCACCCAGCCCAGGTGTAATGTCTGGGGTCAGGGAACCCAGCAGGGTCTGGAGGAGGTGGAGGGGGGATCCAGAGAGCTCCAGCCTTCGCTACAACCCCCCAAAGCTCCCAGAGGGAGGTCAGAGGAGAGAAGGGAAAGTAGCTCCACAGGCACCCTTGATGGGGAAAGGGAGCATGCACACACAACCACATGGCCCTGGGACTCTTCCTACCTAAGCGTGAATGGAGGCAGTGGGGGGGGGGGGTCCACCTCGAAGAGGTACCTGAGCTAAGAGATCTTCAGTCCAGGGTCGAGGAGAGACTCCCTGGAAATGGTGGGATTTGTTGCCCACCTCATAGCATGGATGGCACTTATGGCAGCAGTCCAGTTGTCACCCCAGGGCCCTGGAACCCTCCTGGGGCTGACAGACTTCCCAGCACCCTAAGGTCCTGGACCTCCACAGTCAGCAGGTAGACCAAAACGCTATCTGACTACCTGCTGAAACGGACCACTACTGACCTGGTTGGATTGGCTGGCTCTTCATGCTCCCAGTTTCAACCCACCACACACACCATCAGATAAAATAGGGATCTTTATTTTTTCTCTCTCTAATAACATAAAAAGGAAATTGTTGTTCCCGCCTTCAAGTTGATTACACCCACCACCTTACTAACTGAAGGACATACTTTTGTGTATGTTAAAAAAAGAGGACTTTCTCAAATCAGTGCTTCAGTCAAGGCAGTCATTTTAAAACCTAATGATACAAACCCCAGGGGCTCTTTGGGTTTGGGTAAAAGGAAACTTTGGACATTTTCGTAATTCAACAGTTAACCGTATCAGACCTAAAATGAATTGTGAGTTTCAACTGCATATGGGATGAGCTTATCTAAGGACAGAGTTGAGCTTTCTGGTGGTTTGCTTATTGATTAATGTTTCTGTGCAATGGAGAAGACAAGAATACTGAACTGAGGAAGACGTAGGGAAGGACATTCATTTAAAATCTTCCTAAAACGTGAACCTTTTTTGGACATGGACCTACATGAGACCACTGTGTCAACAAGACATGTTAGAGATCATACATGCCTATTGATATCATATATACTGTAACTGTAAAAATTTGAAAAATATGTACATTTAGTCATAAAAAACATGCCTAGTGTTGTTTTTTTAGGCTTTGTTGTAGTTGGATACATTTAGGAAAAGAACTAGATATCTGGACCGTATTTTAAGATTCATATTTCCATGGCTTCGTCTTATTATTATGACATATCAAAGACTGTGTCTGTCAGCTGACATAGGACTAGAGAGTGATGCAGTGTTCTGGTACATGACATCATCAAACAGAGACACAAAACACCTAGAAGTTGCAGACTGGCATCCTCACTAGAGTTGAGTATGTGTCATTTTTGTGTGAAAAGGAGCTTTCAAAGTGTGTTAAACCATTGTTTACTAAGGGGAATTTGTATCAATTTACTAAAAGTACAATACAAGTCATGCAGTTAGTCCTGTTCATTGAAATAAACTATCTAGATTATATTTCTATGATAATGTTTAGATGAGTTATGCTGTATGGACCGGATTAAGACTTGAAATTAGTAGAGTGGACTTTTAGCTAGGATCTTTAGAGTCAACATAAATTTTTGGACTGTCATAGATCAAATCAGAACCCCAAATCTAAGCTAGTTTTTCTCCAAAGTTTGGCCTTTACATGTTTAAAACCATCATTTTGATATCATGGATGGCCAGGGCTTACTTTCATAACACTCTGAATTTCAGAGTAATTACATTTCTACAGAACCCTCCCTCAACTTTTTATCAAAATACAGATGTAGTGACCACTTTGTTAACGTAAGGATACCAGTTTTAAGTCAACATTTCAACTTAAGTCTGAATAGCACCCAATGTAAATTGGCAGAACATGAAACCTATAACTCTAGCTGCCCATTCTACAGTATTTTTCCCATTTCTATTCTGTTCTTTTACTGTGCTTCATGAACCACAGCACTGTGGGAGGGGGCCATGAGTTATTTTAGAGGTGGGGTGGACTACCTTACTAAAAGTAGAGCAGACTCTTTTACCATTGCGATCACTAGTATTTTTTTGTAATGAGCAGAATGCAAAACGAGTTAAAGATTATTTACAACTATTCTGCTTAACTCCAGGGCCTAAACTGTAGCATTAAGGTCAAAGTAAATTGGCCTTCCCATTGAACATTACCCCTAGACACTGATCCCTGGGTCAGTTTAGTATTTAACTGAATTAGGGAGGGGAAGCTGATCTTTGATCAGTATCAAGGGAAAAATGTCAACCTGGAGCATTCCAGGTGCCCAAGTTCATGCTGTGTAATGCTGCTAGCACTGGTTAACTTGTAATCTCAAAAGTAACAATCTTGCCAATTACGTCTTGAGAGAAAATTATTAACAACTGTGTTAGGAAGTTAGGAAGCCAAGTCTTGTCCGATGCATGAGGAAATTAATATACGCAAACCCCTCACTTCTGTGTTAATCATAGTTTCTGGAATCCACATTTTTGTAACTTATTATACATAGATCTCTTTAATGTGCATGATTCGGTATTGTCCACCATTGTTTCTGAGATGCTGTTCAGTTTTATATCAAGGCCTTTTTAAAATGCCAGTGGAAAATCACAGAGTTCCTGGCCGAGTAGGTTACATGCATCTCACTAGCAGTAATGGGTCGTTTACGAATGATCACCTGTTTAATAATCACTGGGAAGCAATTGCATTGGTGAAAGTAGCCATTCATTTGGCACCATAATTACCTTTTTTTTTTACTCAAACAATGATAATTTGTAGAGAAGTTACAAAAATATTTTATTTCCACGCAGATTCTTCTACTTTGATTGGTCAATGCCAATTCAGAAATTATAGCCAATTTTGAAGTGGCCTTCACTCCTGAATATAATTTTACAAAATGAACAGGCCATCCACGTTTGTGAGCACATTTAATCCGCAACTCCACTGCCACTTGTACATAAAAGATAGTTTGAACAAACATTGTTATTATTTTGTAACACTTATCTATTTACAAACATAAGCATGACAAAAGAGGCTGTCTATCAAATTCATGTTATTTTTTTAAAAGGGGAGTATGTAAACTCTGTATCCATAGCCGCAGCCTTATAGCACATATGAAACCGTTCTTTTACAAATATGTCATACATTACAACTTGGGTTCTGGGATTTTACCTAGTTATGTTGCCTAAAACATTGGGAAATCCTCTGGGCCCTAGGAAATTTTACTCCTCCCTATCACTTCATTGACCTGTGGTTCTACTTAAAAATCACCACAGAATGTTACAAATTAAGAAACGCCTTTGTACAATCATAAATTATCCAAGTAATAACAGTTGTAAAGACATACTCTAATTCTATGTGGCCCTTGACAGAGTTTTACATTTTAATATTTCTAAGGGAGATTAGGTCATTTGAAAGAAATTAACCATTTCCTGCCATCTTTACAAGGATTTGAAAAAGTACAAAATCTGCACCCATATCTCTTTGGTAATAGAAATTAAATTTTGAGTGGTAAGTTGCAGATTCCTGTTTTGCAAAATCAGTGAACATGGTGATGCTAATACTGGCACAAATGCTGTACAGAAAACACACAGAGTTCCATTGTTAAGTCTATCAAATGATTTCTTCATGCAGATTCACTTAATTGAATACAGTTTTCCAGTCTAGACCATTAATGTATAATTTCTATAATAAATAGATAATGGCAAGAGTTAAATAATTTATGCTGGTTGCATTACAAATAAACTAGCCTACATGATTTGCATCCACCAATAGTTATGTGCCACATTATCAACTATCATCAGATTGCTATATCATTAAGATGTGGTTAGCTAATAGGGCCTATGTTAAACACCTATCTAGTGGTTGTGAGATCTGGCATGCGTCTAATGTAGTAAGCTAGAAATGGACAATATCGCTCAGCACTCAGTGTTTCCGCTCAGGCTGTCCCCTGCCTGGTTATGTGAGTGATGTTGTATACAGAAAAAAAGATGTATAAATGATAAATCTGTGAAGGATGGCACGTTCATGAATTCCCCCTTCAGCGCAGTATAACTTTGTCGTGTTAACTGTGTATTATCCACCCTGTACAGCTCTATTCCTACAAAATCTGGTTTACTGTACCATTGATACTGTAGTTTCAAAGACTGAAATAAACAACTATTTTTATGAAATGCAACAGTGAGGATATATTAAATTTTGCTAAAAAAAACTTGTTTACCGAAAGATATTCTGAAATACTGTCAAATAAACTATTGACATGGTGTAAAGTACAGAACTTATTTAGATATGTGTTTTTTTGTGTAAGTGAATATACAGTACTTTACTGTGTGGTGATGTATTGAATGCATTTATTGTGTTCAATATACAGCTCCGGGAAAAAATTAAGAGACCGCTGCACCTTTTTGTTTCCTTTCCAAATAAGTTGAAAAGGATGGTTTTGAGTGAGGAACAGAAGGGTTAATATTAAGAGACCACTGCAAATGGAACGCTTCTGTTCCTCACTCAAAACTTTCCTTTCCATCTTTTTTGGAAAGGAAAGAAAAAGGTGCTGTGGTCTCAATTTTTTCCGAAGCTGTATATTCATTTTTAATGATATACTGTATAATAATTGTCCCATAACCTGTTTAAAATGTATTGGCCATATTGTATTATTGAATGACATAACTGAGAGAGAAGAGGTTCTAGTAATTATATCACAATTTCAAGCAGACATAATTTTAATGTATTAATTTGGGTGGGACAAAGTAATTATATCCACACTAACTACTTTAAAGGACTGCTATCACATAATCACCCTATTGAAATTGCCAAGCTTCTAAAAATTGCTATTCTCAAAAAGCTGCTGGGAGAAGAATGCATTATTTCTGTTTCAATGGGATACAATTACGGATATCGTCTTTTTAAGCAATTTTTTCTGTGTCAGGTGCGACAAAAACACCTATTGGTCGAACACAAAAATGTTTATACTTATTTACCTTACTCCACTTCACCATTGGTCCTTCATTGTGAATTCACGCGTGCCTCCTTCATTTACATGATCAATGGTAGTGGATGAGTTACAAATGTAATGCACCAGTATGTCTGTTGCATCACTGCAATAATAGTTCCCCGCATCACACGTTGAGTGCTGTGTGCAGGTCAGCCGACAACAAAAGTTGTAACATCGAATCAGAGGTGTTGCGTAAATTGATCATGTTTAAACAATTTACTCATTAGGATGTAGACTGCAACAAAACAGTACTCTTTAACAACATGACCCAGTTGATATCATTACCCTAATGATTAGAGAACAAAACAAGTCTAAAATGGCTAGATCCTCATTGACATGCTTCTGGACCATTACCTGTGTTGTAACTCCAAGACCACACATTTTCATTACACAGAACTATAACATATTACAGCAAAAGCTTTTATGTTAAAAACACTGGTCAAAGGAAGTAATTTCAGGTGACACATATATACTCACAGTATGGGGTAAGTAGCATCGACACATGGGTGTGTAAACACCAATCACTGAATACATCCTTCAATTTGTTACTGGTAGAAAGTCCTCTTATGCCAATTGCTTGATTCACTGAAAAGTCCTCTTGTGGTTCCAATAAGATATACCTCCAAAGTCATCGCAAATGTTCTGCTCCTCCAAACGTCAGACAGTCAGTTATGAACCATTTCTTGGCAGACCAATGTAACAGAACGTAAAAGTCAGATGTATATTCCAAGGTGTTGTCCTTCATAGTTCAAATGCAGGTTACGATGACACAGCTCTAGTAGTCTCCATTCTAGCTGCTTTATCAGCCAGGTCAGGACAATCTATGCGCTCTCCTTTGTGAATGCCAACATGACCAGTTTTATCTAAGAACTCTATAGCTGCAGGCCGGGTCGGAAGTGATGGTTACTAGTACCAAAAAACTCACTTTTCCCTCAGTGACTTCAATTCACTGTGCCTAATTTTTAAACACCGAAGCGCTCCGGTAGCGTGGGCGGCGTCAACCCCAGGTTCCTCTCTGACCTACCTGGATAGCAGATGAGGTCTACCTGGTATGGACCCAACCAGCGTGGCATGATGATGTGCAGTTGGTCTTCCGCGCCCCAGTAAACGTTGTCCAGAACCGGAGCCTTCCATAGCTCCCCCCGTCTGTAGGAGGTTGCCTTCTTCATCTCATGGCAGAATCATCAGGACTAGAATTAGTCCAACTGTCAGGAACCAGGCATTGCTGTAGACGCGCTGCACCCCGGGAGTAGAATCCGCTTGCCGCTGTGGGACAGTCCGTGTGTATGTGTGTGTGAGATCCATCTTATCTCAGCCCACCTCACAATTGTCCTTTAAGTCAAACTCAGTCTCTCTGGGCTCCAACCAGTCCTTTATCGCTGAATCGCTTTGAAGTGTCTTGTACCTGTCAGTGAATTCTCCTTGAGAAGATTAGTTGCAGCTGCACAGTACACAATCAGAAATATGTCCATAACATTAGTTTGTTGCTTATTGTTAATGCATTAGAACACAGTCCTACCAAACACTTAAACTTGTATACCTGTATATCCAATATCTTTCTGTTTCCTTTGTCTAAATAGATTAGAACAGTTGTAAACAGTAACAGTATAGTTAAAACACTAACATTTCTGGTGCTTCTGTTCTGCTAGTGTAGAAAAATAAAAGTTACACTCTTTTCTATAGTTGGTTTAACAACCAACCAAAACTACAAGAACAGAAGAACACAATTTCCTATTACTGTTCCATTTACTCATCATCAGTCAAGATAGTTTGCTTACGTTGAAGTATCACTCTCAATGAGTATTTCATAAACAATTCTCAGTTCACCATCTAACCAGATCTCAGTTGATGTATAATTACGTCTGATTGTTTTGTCTTGGAACTACAATCAAATTCCCTTTTGTTTAACACAAATGATTAAAAACCTTATTGCCAATCAAAACATTTCATACCATCTTGAAGCTCAAATAACATAACTGTCATTTAAACTTTAATTACTCCACCAAATGTTGCATAGTGTCAGTTTCTCCTAAGCACTGACACAGAAAAGACACTGTAATCCTGTCATAAAACATGACCCCCCCTTTATGCCCTATATCCCCAGAGCTCACCCTGGAGTAGGGGGGGATGGTTTACTGACCTAAGAATAACAAACCCTAGTCTTGAAGAATAGACCCCTTATCAATTAGGGACACATTCCAATCTTTTTGGGACCATCTCATATGACAGAGTGGTGTTATCTTGAGAAACAACCCAGCTAGGCAATAGCAAGCAAACCTTTTTGTCCTAGCATTCACACCTTAATGAAACATCTTTAACCATTAACATTCTAATCATTGCCCTACTAGGACAGAAATTAAGTACATAGGTATAAATGTCTATAAAAAATAATGAAGAGTCATTGAATATGTAAATAAACATGGAATTGACATTTTCCAGTTCCTTCAAGTCAAAACCAGAATAATGAACACCAAGTAATCAATGTAGCCGAATTAGAATACCAATTCTGATAATGTCATCAGTAAATCTGTTTCTTCTCTATGGAGTTCAAACAAGTCAAAAACCCAATTCAAGCAGCCCCCCCCCCACACACACACACTGGTGTTTGTGTGAGTGAGTAGTGCACTCCAGGGGGTCTGTACCTTTCTTTACAATTTAGACTAAATAAACTTCTCAACTTGGTTTTCTAGAATAGAACTTGATGTAGTATTACTTTCTCAGTTTCAATTAAAACATAGCAAAACTTAGTAAACATGTAAGGAATAACAAAATGTGCTCCCTGCACCTTTTTACCCACTTATTCCATAATGCATGATATTAATATGATTACTTCAAATCAAATATCAAACAAACAAACTGAACAGTCACCTTCTCATAGTCACTATTCATCCCAACAAATGAGTTCTTTCTTAGCTAAACCAAATCAAAATGGTAAGATGTATTCTACTCAACCATAACCATGTTAGATTTTGTATCACACAAACAGTTTCCAAAAACCCAAATTAGACAAACACTGTGACTAGATACTAAGGGCCATAACAGATTTTCTGATATAACTATTTCTAATTTTACTAAGCAAACAGGAAAACCCAATTCTTCGTGTAACTCTTTTAAGTACCAATTTAATTCGCTTTGAACTCTCAGTTTTTTTGTGTCTTTTTCATTATATATTTCATTTCCTACATTGCCCCCTGCTTTCACGTCATAGTCAACGGAAAATGATTCCATGCGCGAAAGCAGAACCATTAAAGGACGGACATGAAAAAAGAAAACTGATTGTAGGGATGAATCTGATATTCATTTAGTAAAGAGTCGCAAACTGGATATTCAGCAAAAACAAATGTGAAAATGATAAAAACACAACTTCCACAAACAAAATTAAAAACAACAAATGTGCCATGCGGTCACTTGTGGGAAGGAATTATAACCCATATAACCTATTGACAAAGATGTCTTACTCAGTGAAACAACTCCCAAATTAGCATATCAAAATTTGCATTTCCACAGGCAATGGCCAAACTACATTGTGACAACACAAACATCATGTCTCAATTAACCTCCTGAAGTTTAGGGAATTTTTCCGACTCTGATGCATGTCTATGTTATTCCAAATAGTGGCGGTCAGTCAAAACCAAAATCAGAACTTTCATGCATATTGCATGCATTGACACCAAGATTGTTCTAATTATTAACAATGGGGGATGACTTTAGGTCTCTACCCTCAATACAAGTTGGTTGTAAAACCATACATTCCAACATGAAAGCTATTGACAGGAAAATATATTTAGCTTGCACTTTGATTATCCCAAAACTGAATATACTCATGTTGGGGAAATTACCACAGGTGAGACCAGTCAGAACACTCAAATTTAACCCGTAGTAATAAGCTACTTTGAGTAAATGGGAAAGGTTGGTAGAGGCCATCCCAGGGGGTCTGTCCCCCTTCCTGGAGCCCAAGACTTCACCCACTTCTGGTAGGCCATAAAGGCCTGTACATGAAACGTGACATGGTCTTCAGACTGTCTGCAGTTAGAGATGTCATGCTTTCAACTTAGCCGATATCCTGCGTTAATTGAAGGTTCAGAGTTATTACCCCACTCATTTAATATCGTTGCTGTTTGAAAAAAAAAATTGCTTATCTTATCAACACAGTAGGGACAAAAAAAGAGGGAGAAGTAACAGCAGGGAGAAAAAAACTCCAGAGAGGCCAAGTGAACAGAAAACAGATGCATGATGTCACTAAAATCAAGGAACAATCATGGAGTGATCCCCAGGATACTCCAAAGAGACCTGTAAACACTGTTACATCAAAACCCAATTTGTGCATTAGTCAATTTACAAGTTTAGAATTCAAACTCCATTAACGAGTATCAGGCATCGGATTTCAAACACAAGTATTATCTCAGGTATGATTGGTAAACAAACAACGTGAAACTACATTATTTGTACCAAACCCAATCCAACATTTAAAACAGGACATCTAATTTTAAGGGCTTTGGCTATTTGGGGAATAAACAGGCATTGGCTATTTTACTCTCTGTTGCAGGCTATGACTATATTGGATGCGAATCCAGTCTTCATGGAAAACAGCGTGTTTTCTTAACGTTAAAGACGATCGCCATGTGGTTCTTCATTCTACTACTCCATAAAAGGAGAAATACAATATTTTAAACCTTTTGTAAGAAACCCACAAGACCATATTTTACCAAATTAGGAAAGCATCATTGTACCAATTTCCAATTCATCACTCGGATTAAATTCAGGACATTATTCTTGTATAGAACCCTAAGTTACCATGCGAATACCTCAAGACTGGAAGGAAAATTTCAGTCGGCGCGTAGGCAAAAGCTGAAAGAGTGTGCCTCGCCAGAGAATCACATTCACGACGCAATGAATGCGTTCACCCAAGTGTACACCAAACAAAGCAAAACCTGATGAATTCAAAAAACTTCTCGGTGAACGAGATCAAATATTCCACCAAGGAATACAAAATGCAGCCAGTCGGAACCCTCGTGCACAGGGTATACCAAAAGGGAAAACACATTTACTAGGTCGACCACAACCAGATATTCCCAAATGCCTGGGACTTGGGCCATGACCGTATACGGAGCAAGGACAATCGGTGCGCGCGCATCTATAAGGTCCAACCTTAACTGCAGATTTTAACGATAAGGTCCAACCTTAACTGCAGATTTTAACGATAAGGTCCAACCTTAACTGCAGATTTTAAATCACAAGTTGTCCAACAACTTTGACCTTTTACAGGAGCAGTCTCTACTCCATCCCGCAGTCCAACTGCCGCAGTCTAACTGCTTAAAATCCTGCACGAATCGCCCCACAATAGGTTGACCGCATGAGAGTGTTACTAGTGCTATCAGGACACGGAACAATGGCGGTTTCTTAACTACAGTAGCTATAACTGAAATACCCTAAAAAATAACTTCTATAACTTCTATATACACCGAGTGATTGGGCCAGCAGAATTGTTGATCAATAAGAATTTAATAGAAGGGGATGTTCAAATCCAGTGCATTTGTCTGAGTGACACTCGACAACCTCCCTGGACCTGGAAAGCACCACTTGCTCTTGGTCTAGTCATGCTATTTGTTCAGCACAGATCCTGTTTCTGGGTTACGTACACATGTACCTCGGGTATGTACAGCGGATATAAAAAGTCTACACACCCCTGTTACAATGCCAGGTTTTTGTGGTGTAAAAGAATGAGACAAAGATAAATCATGTCAGAACTTTTTCCACTTTTAATGTGACCTATAATGCGAACAATTCAATTGAAAAAAAAACTGAAATCTTCGAGGGGGAAAAATGAAAAATAAAAACCTTACAATAACCTGGTTGCGTAAGTGTGCACGCGCTCTTATAACTGGGGATGTGGCTGTGTTCAGTGTGTTCATTAACCAATCACATTCAATCTCATGTTAAATAGAAGTCATTACACACCTGCCATCATTTAAAATGACTCTGATTAATCACAAATAAAGTTCAGCTGTTCTAGTAGGATTTTCCTGACATTTTCTCAGTTGCATCTCATAGCAAAAGCCATGGTCCGCAGAGAGCTTCCAAAGCATCAGAGGGATCTCATTCTTGAAAGATATCAGTCAGGAGAAGGGTACAAATGAATTTCCAGAGTATTAGATATACCATGGAACACAGTGAAGACAGTCATCATCAGGCATAAAAAAAAATGTTTGGTTCTGGTTGGTTGTCAGTTGAGGTCATGGGTCCGTAGGGAATTTATTTTATTTTTATTTTTTTCCTAGTGGCAGCAAGGGATAGGTAGGATTTTTTCTTTTTCATTACAGTAGCGATGGATACTCAATTTTTTCATAGCCTACCTGTACTACATGCACAGTACCACCTTGTGTGTCCCAGAACACACACACACACACACACACACACACACACACACACACACACACACACACACACACTTTTCTACTATTATTGTACTAGTATTGAAGACATCTCAAGCAATGTTTCATCTAATACCTTTAATAGTATTAACCTCAATACAAACCTTCTCAGAAAAACCTTAAAAATAAAATTTAACAGTTCAAAACGTTGAACTTAAACCGTACCACTGAGGCATGAAAGGAAACGTATGGCAGCCATTGACACTGCTCACTTTTGCTTCCCGTATGGTCTGGCCACAATGTGCTGCTTGCCAGCTCCAATACAAACTTGGCAGCAGAGTAAGAAAGTTTTGAATGTCTCCAACAGTGATGGCAAGGTGTTGCCTTGAGGCCCACCACAGTGTGCACATAGATCCTGCCTCCCAAAAGGTGCACAGTAGTAGGCCAGCTCTACGGGATCCCCACATGAGAGAGCCAGCCTGACCTGGACAGTTGATGCAAGAACATGTCTTGGCTCCAGGATGTGACTCGCACAGGTGTAATCCATGCTGTCATCTGACAGTGCCTCTGCTAGTGTGGCCTAGTGGTGAGAGGAGAGGAGCCGCATTGAGTAGATAACTTGAGTAGATAACTGGAACATTCCATGCAGCCGACTACTGCCCGTGCATGTTGGGCAGTAAACAGTCCAGACTCTTTTTGCTGCTTCTCCAGTGCGTCCGACATGAAGAAGTCAACACACACAGCATGCTTGTTCTTGTGGGACTGTTTGGCAGAAGGTCGATGGGCGTCATCTGTGTCTTTGCCCTTAACCTCAGCCAGAGTCAAGTAATGGTCACCTATTTCAATAAAACACAAACATGTATTAAAGTATTTTGCTTTCAGCTGTGGGCATAATATGAATATGTGAATAGGTGTATTATTAGGCTAAAGCATGTTAAGTGGATAATCCACAAAGTTTGCTTGCTTTACAATGTATTGAATGTTAAAGTAAAATTCTTACCAGAAGCATCAGGCATTGGGTCAGGAAGCCAGATCATCCTTTCAGGCGGGAGGACTGGTACTGAACAGCATTCAGTGTCATCATATTTGCGTATCTGAAACTTATTTAGCTATACTGCATTTTTCATACATGGAATGCAGCTCAAAGTCCTTTACAGACAATATATAATAAAAGAAACATTACGAGTTATACATAAAAACACAGGGAAAATAAGATCATTACCTGAAACAGATACTGGCATTGCCGGCAGTGTTTCTGCACCCAGTCAGTGAATGCTGGATCCTTGTCTGCTTGTTGCTTGGTCACTGTTGCAGGATTGATTGCTGGGAAGAGTGTGGAGATAACCTGCATGACAGAATGTTCCTCTGCATCTGTGACTGCATCTATGATCGTGATTGACTCCCCCTTCAACTTCAGCTGACTGTAGCGTCCTGCCACTGTGTCCAGCACTGGCGCAACTGAAGTGCTCCAAGCCTCAGCAAGCTGTGGGTTTTTCTCACCAGCTTTGCGGATGTCTGCCATAGAACTGCACCTCTTCAGCAGGTTTTCCATGTCCTCTGATGTCTTGTCTCTCTCCAATGCACAGTTCTGCAGGCCGATGTTAAGTATGGCCATCACCCTCTCAACTGGATTCTGCCAGCTCTGGCCTGGAGCTGCTCTGCAGGCAATGAGCATGTCCAGTTCTAGCATCTTAAATATTGCGATCAGACTGAGCTGAACTTGGACCAGTAGGGTGCGATGTTCTGTTCCACCATCACTGTACTTGACATGGATTGGTTTCCATCCTGAAGGGTCTTCCTGTGCGAGCCTTACTGTTGCTGCTGCATTTCTGTATGCTGTAGACTTTTGCAAGACGGAGTCCTGCACCACGATCTTTACCTTCCCACTGTACCATGAACCCTCTGGCTAACTAGGGACATTGGGTTGCATGTATACTGTGGATGTGATGGATCCCTTGCTCGTCATGTCATGGTCCAGTGCTGCCAGTTGGCTGGTTGAGGGCGCAATTGAGTGTCGACCTCGGACACCGGTGGACACAGGCTCCCCTGGTTTGCCAACCGGGATTTTGGCCTCATCTTCGATGAATAAGACAAATATGTCTGAACTCAGCTGATACATGCGTAGACGCAAGAACAGAAGTGTGCATCTGGGTGAGATGCTCGGAGCTGTCTTCGCTGGATCTTGTACTTGAGTTCAAAGCTTGAAGTGAAGTTCAAGGCTCTCTTGGTGTAGGGACTCTGTGGTGTAAATTGCAATCTCACTAGGGCTTTGCTGGGCACCCTGGTTCCTTCAGGGCATTTGGATTTCACCTGTTCAATGAGATCCTCTAGCGACAACCATTGTGAGAGGTGGGCAGTGCCATGTCTCCAATCATCTGCTGCAGTAACTTCATTGACTGCTTCTTCCATCTTAGAGAAGAATTCCTCAAAGTTGCCACCAGGATGACTGTTAAGGGTGCGCAAGTCGACAATAATGCCAGGCTGTCCCAGGAGAGCCACTTGGATGCGCTGGTTCATCAGAGGATTCAGTGGGGCTGAAGAATCATGGGAGATTTCCTGATAGATTGCCTCTACGATGCATGGTGTCACCCTAGCGACGTTCGCTACCTTCCTCTTTAATTCTTTCTTCACGTACCTGGTGTGGTACTGTGGGAGAAATGGCTGCAGAGAACTGACAACTCGAGTGGTCTGGGTCAGCTCCTCATCCTGTGTTCTCCTTTCCACTTTCCACAGAAAGGTGATGCCAGTCTTGCTGCCCCCAGGTTGGTATTTCAGCACATCGACAGGTACAAACAGCTGGATTCTGTTGATGAAGTCAAATCTGTGCCATGAACTTGCAAACGGTTCCTCCAGGTGTAGAGTCTTATCCAGGAGCACAGGCATTAGAGTATCTGTTTGACACATAACATTGTCCAGCAACTGGTACCTTGCAGTCACCTCGGGGGTGTTTTTGTGGTGCATCACAGAAATGTTCTCAGATACAACTCTGACAGGTTTCCTTGAGCTATGATTTGAAGATGTAGTATCACTCTTCCTCTTCAGGTACTCCGCATAGTTGCGAAGGCAGGAGGCAAGACTGAAAAGGTCCTCCTTCAGTGCTCTCCAAGCATCAGTTGAGGACATGTATGGTCGGTCACACAAAGACAACAGGGCTTGGTAGTGACTCTTCAGAAAGGCAGCACAGATGGGTTGCTCCTTAATTTTCTTTCTCTTCACTTCATTGTATCCTTCAAAGCTCCAGCATGATGGAACAGGAATTACATCTCTCTCATGGTAAGACGCATCACGTATCACAGTCTGCTGAGGCAATTGCAAAGGCAATTTGTTAGTGTCTGAAAATACAAAAAGACAAAATGGTGTCAGGTATTTAATATTAAAGTTGTTTAATATTTTAATATCACTCTTTTATACATTTGTATACATTTAATTTTAGTACAAATACAACAAAATGTATATTGCATATATATGCTTAACACATAACTCAAGAGTGAAGGCCTAGAAGGATCAGAAGCATATTCAAGTTAACATTGTGACTAACACCTATTCAAATTAACATTGTGACTAACATGTAGCTTCTACTATTCTGCCTAACACAAAACAAAATTGAAATATGTTTAATATATGTAGCCCTTATGTGTAGGTCCTATATGCATAAGAAAAAAAGTCTTATGCATGACAGTATCAAGACAATCATTTTGGGTTATTATTTGTTGATCTAAAAGCAAAAACAGTGTCACAGCACCCAGGATTTGGAAGTATAGCCATTCCCCTTGATATCATATAATCTAATCTAAAGAAAACAGAATGACATATGGTGATACCTCATAATAGCAGTGTTAGAACAAACACCATCCACTACTATTACACTGTTATGTACTAGTACTGAACATTTGAGCAACTAAATGACAATATAGCTTCACTCCAGATGTAGTGTAGAAAAGACCAGTATTAGAGTGTACCCCTATGGTTGGTTTATGCCTTAAAATAATGGCCAGGATCTTCGGGAAAAGGCACGATATGTGTGTCTCTATTTCAAACATCACTGCAGGTTGACTGCTTTTAGCAGCAGAGGTTGATTGTGGGCGACAATACTGTCGTGGTGAGCTCGCTGAAACTCTATTGCCGAAGTTGCTAGCTGGCTCGGCAACGTTAGCTAGCTAATGTCCGTATAGGCTTACTATAGCCAGTTAGCTTTGTGTGTAACGTAACAAAAACCCACCCATCTCGTAGGAGCGAAGCTTAATATTTAATTCAATAAAATTATGGTACAAAAGGAGCACTAACGCCACATGTCTTCTGTTGACAACGTGGACGCAGATATAGGAAACTCCGAAGGCAGTCATAATATTTAGGCTAACGCTGTTGCGCTAACATTAACAAACATCAGCGTAGCGTTTAGCTAGCTGTCTAAACTTGTGAAAAGAAGAACAACGTCCCGTTCAAGCTGTGTTTCACTTTTCCTCTAATATTATTATAAACATCGAGACCAAAAGTCATATTTGGCAAGACCAGGGGCAGAGACCGAGACAAGTCCAAGTCCATAGAAAAACCGTCTTGAGTCCAAGAACGGACTCGAGTACTACAGCCCTGTAATACCATTCAAATATTATAGTTCACTTACGGTCAGCAAAACTGAGCCTTGGTTTGCGCTCTCTGGAAGAAAAAAGCCCACTCCCCGGGTCCGCAGGCTTTCCCGAATGTCATTTTTCAGCTCGTCTTTTTTGGTCTGTACAACTTTTGGCGGGGGCAAATGAGTAAGTTGCTGTGCACGAAACAGCATATCGAATGCGGACGGAGTCGGGGTACTTCGAGCCGTGGTGGGCACAGATTCTGGCTCTGGGGCGCACTTCAGTGCTAAATACCTGAACTGAAATAAAGACATGACGCCACCGACAAGCGAACCAAGCTGCTGAGTGGGGGCTGACACCACATCGTTGGCGATGTCTATCCATTTATCAGCTCTGTCAACTTTGCCGGCTGCTCATACGAATGTACAAGGGCACTGTTTGACTTTTTGAAGCACGTTTTCAAATGATTTTAAACCCAATCTCACAATTTTGATTGACACGCTAGTGTTGCATGGGCAAATAATCGACACATTACACATGTCCATCATTGTAAAAGAAAGAATAACTCTTACTTACTCTCCTTCTACACATTACATATTTACTGTGCATATTGCGTTCTCGTCACCTACTGGCGACTATTCAGAACAAAACAAAAGTTACCAGTGCCTTTGTAAGTGACGACAATGTCAGTGAACGAACGTGTAGATTAGTATTATTTCTTCCCCAAGCTCATAAAATAAATTTGGGTCGCACATAAATTGACAGGGTCGGTCGGAAACCGGAACCAAACAATTATTTTTGTTATGCCTCAAGTGGAGAAAATATGACACAACAGAGACATTACCAAGAACTGGACGTCCCTCCAAAATTGATGAAAAGACTAGAAGAAAACTGGTCAGGGAGGCTTCCAAGAGGCCTACAGCAACATTAAAGGAACTGCAGGAATTTCTGGCAAGTACTGGCTGTGTGCTACATGTGACATCAATCTCCCGTATTCTTCATATGAATGGGTAATGGGATAGGGTGGCAAGACGGAAGCCTTTTCTTACAAAGAAAAACATCCAAGCCCGGCTGAAGTTTGCAAAAACAAACATCAAGTCCCCCAAAAGCATGTGGGAAAATGTGTTATGGTCTGATGAAACCAAGGTTGAACTTTTTGGCCATAATTCCAAAAGGTATGTTTGGTGCAAAAACAACACTGCACATCACCCAAAGAAC
>JACXGI010002246.1:5925-19471 GCA_016801175.1 Esox masquinongy
GTGTGTGTGTGTGTGTGTGTGTGTGTGTGTGTGTGTCCGAACTGTGCAATTGTGTGTTTGGTTTGTGTCAGTGCTGTGTGTTTAATGTGGTTGGCACAAGGTGAAGTACTCCTCTTGAATTTTCAGATTCATTGTTAGATATCATCTTGAGAAAGAGGGCCTTGTTTTATGGACATGGTTTGAAAATGATAAAGGTATATTATTCCTTAGAGTTCTATTTACTGTAGAAGACAATGCAACAAGATGCCATGGCAACTGATAAGAAATCAGAGCTAATATAATTTCCAGTGGCATTGGAGCATGTTGATGTGGAATATATTTTATCGTTCTGAACTTTCACGGCTCTCCAAGATGAATCAATCCCCATAGAATAACAGTGTCAATAATTAGTTAACACCACAATATGGACACTGTCTTTTCCAAGATGCCATGGCAACTTTTTAATTTTCCATAATCAAATATTGATTATTCACAGTATGATAGTGGCTGTGGAATAGATGTGATGCTTGTAGATTGTAGTTCAACAGCTTTTCGTTCTTAAATCTCTTTTGATCGCTCCTTGTTGCTTTCCATAGTCTTAGAGTGCTATTCAATCAAACACGCAATCAGCAAAGCCAGAATAACACTGTCTCTCCTCCACCAATGAAAATGCCTGATTTCATGTTTGTGCTGGAAGACTGTTCTTATTCCTGGTCATCATATTTGCCTGATTCAGGGATTGATTGAAAAGCATCTCTAGTTCTCCCTTGTGTCATTAGTAGAGTTGTAGCTTTTTTCATCGTCCAACTTCATCATATTATCATAAATCACATGGAAGGGTCTCATGTCGATTGTAATAGTACAATGATGGGTTAGTGCATAGTCGCAGATGCCTGTTTGTTGTGATAGCATGACTTGATGTTGTGTTGTACACCATTGTTTTGCTGATCTAATACTGCTCGTATTTCTCTGGCTATCCACCCTTCCACCCCTTTGCTTTTCTTCTCCCCTCTCTCTCTCTGCTCTCTGCTCCACCCCTTCTGCTATCTCTGCCCACTCCCTTTCTGAACCTACCTTCCAGGTGTGAACAGGTCGGTGCCCCCCTCCTACCCCCCTCCCCAGGACCCCCTACCCCCGGGACAGTATGACCTAGCAGAGGACTTGGCACAAGCGGAGGTTTTTGAATTCAGTCAGTCCAAACGAGGCCAGGCTCCTTTCTGGCACAAGAATTTTACTAGATTAGCACCATTTAAGAAATAGAGATACACAGACTCTTTCCAAGGACCATCTATTTTTTTCCGAGGAGCACTAAACCCGAAAATGTTTGGACGTGGTTACTGTACGTCGTTGACCTGTTTTGAAGAAGATAAAAAAGAACCACTAATAGAAGGACCAATGATGTTTTATTTGTTTCATTGTGAGTTTTCACCCTGAAGACTGGACCACTATGGATTTCATGTTCTTCACTTTAATTCTACTTATACTGTTATTAGTTCCGAGTTCCCTTTTCCAGTTGAGAGTACTGTTTCATACTGAACTATACTGTACTGTACACCGAGAATCTGCTACTACACCTCTAAACTCCACCATCGCCATCTGAATGTCCTGGATTCATGGAGATAGCTTTTATTTGTTCATTTTCAGGCCCTGCGTTTTTCCTTATTTGAAGTAAGACTATTTAATGTTCCTTTACTAGAACTGTTGAGTCCACTTACCGTACAGAATGATTGTGTATAGATGACAGTTGTTATCTGTTATAGTTTGTTTGTGTGTGTGTGTGTGTGTGTGAGGATTATATAGCTGTTTGCATGGCTGTCTGAAAAGGCACTATGTTCCCTGTACACTGCACTAGCACACTACATAGGGATCAGGCTGATCTAAATAGGGCTGGGGCCTGACTGGTAGGTGAGCTGTAAGCTAGTTCTGATGTTTCTCCGAAGTTCTGTTGTCAGCATCACCAATCCGATCGATGACTGGTCAGACCTTTACTGTGCTCCATTTGTATCTCTCTGTCTCTCTGTTCAGCTCTCTTTATCTCTCTGTCTTTATCTCTCTACAGCTCCCTGGCTCTTTATCCTCTTCGGTCTGTCTTTGCCCTATTTCTGTTGTCCCACTGTCCTCTGTCTGACTGTGTTTTTGAATGATGAGGTTCAGCTAGCCAGCCATTATCCGTGAAATAAGGACAGTTCAGGGTAATCAATAGTCATGACATCAATACAACATTAACATGTTTTACTACGCTCCAAAACTGTTGACAGGGTATCATCAACACGTCCCACCACAGAGACCGCTTGTGGGTCACAAAAGTGTTTCCTGTGCCAGTGAATCATTTCAAGCAGTTGAAACAGATGAAGTAAATAAAGCTGTATTGAGTAGTGAGCTGTTAGCAGGTAAAATGCCTGTCAGTCTCTCTGTCTAGCCTGTCTTCCTGATTGGACCAATGTCTGTCAGCTGATTACTTGACAGGAGTTACAAAATGATTTGACAGATGAAAAACGCAGTTCATTTGATTCAGCTGTTGAATAAGTAACATTCACAAAGGGACAATGTTTTTATAGCCTCTCATTTCATCTCCATATGTTGAGAAAAGCACAGCAAACCATAACGTTTTTTGCCCTTTTTTACACTATTAGAAATACTGCACTAAGTGGGATGGAATCAGCGGTTTTCAGTTTTCAAGCTCTGATGTGACTTTCCTTGGGGCTAGGGTTTTGGAAAGTAGAGAGAAATAGGCACTGGATATTTCTGTTCATAGCAGTAGGTCTTTGTTTTGTTCATTCAATGTGTGAATGTAAGTGCATCAAAGCTGTCATATCAATTATTTGCCATAATAAAGTGTACACATAGAATATTCATACTTAGACCAGAAATACAGAAACTAGTTTTATATAAGAGCATACCAGTTGATGGAAATCAAATACAGTATTACAACTTGTGCAATGTGATATATCATTGTATTTCCGATATTCACTACAATGTGATATAAAACAAATATTATATAGTTCTATGTCATTTGTTAATATCAATTAATATTAATTAATTATTGAAGAAAACTTCATTTAGATTTTATTTGTATGGTGTGTAATTTATGTTTCAGTAAAGAAAAGTTTAAAATGGATTATTTGATTCCTGGTATCTCTAAAAGGCTTTTGTTGAATGATTGCTAGACATGGACTAGCTATTGGTTGCCAGATTGGTCTCTGCTTTATTTGCCATTATTAGAAGAGTTAGCTGAAACATTACAGATCTCCATCCCAAATTTAACTTTGTTCCCTTAATAGTGCACTACTTTTGTCCAGAGACCAGTGGGTCCTGGTAAAAGAAGTACACCATATATAGGAATTAGACTGCCATTTGGGATTCAGACAACATCTGGCTACACTAATAATCTAAAACCAATGACGGTATATCCCTCCCCCAGACTAGCATCACTAAAGACCTAATGCAGTATAGATTTTCAATATAGAACATAGCATATGAATAACTCAGTTTAAGAAGCTATGGCAGTAGTAAGTGAATGTATACAAGTGTTCTGTATTGACGCTTACTTGTCTTCATAAAGCCTCTAGCCCATTTCTACTGCAAGGCCGGAAACGCAGACAGACCCAACTGGTCTAACGGAGATTTTTTGTATGGATTTACATTAATGTTATTTATTGTCTTTTGTGCGAGGCTGATAAGACGGAGCTGTCTTAAGCAACAGAGACAATCGGGCAGGCCTGCGCCAAGCGGAACAGCATCTCCGTCTTGTTGGGGTTGCTCTTGCCGTGACATCCAAGCTGAGAAATCTGCCTGGCACTCAGAGACGTCGCCGCCTGGCTTTCAGAAAGAGGTAATGAGAAAAGTAGTTTGATAGCAATGATAGGAGAAACCGCTTGAGGATATGGCAGGGCCAAATTACTTGGCGTATACAGAGAAGAGGAGAGGGCACAGAACCTTGCCCGGGGGAGCGGGGGGGGGGCAGCAGTAGTCACAGCATGTGGTGCAGACCTGCCACCTGCTAGGAGCGACGGGCCAGGTAGGACATTATCCAAGAGTGTTCAGAGCCTGAGACGCCCAGACCTGATGTCCACTGTGGATAGACCTAGGAGGATGAGAATTGGGAGTCGGTGGAGAGCCTGTTGGTACACAGAGAAGTCTCGGAGCCATGACTGGTTAGGGTGCTTGACTGGTGCATTTTACTTCCCAACGAACACCTAGAGTTATTATACTAGCATTGCACTGGAAATGGTAGATCTGTTAAGACTATTTAAATGACATTTATTATTTAACATATTTAATCCATTACATTTAGATTTGTATCCATTTTAGTATTGATATCAATGTATCAATTAAAAGCCTGGTTTCAAAGGGACGTGAGATGGGAGATGAGTGTATACAAATGTCAGATGGTATTTTGTTTCTTTGCATTCCTTTTTTTTCCCCGAATTCAACGTATTTCAGACAAGCTAACTGATGAGAAGAAAGAACGATTATGTTGACTTCTAGCCGCTAGCTACACTGTGTACATACTGTATAAAAGACAGATCATATTTAAACATTGGTATCTACACTGAACAAAATTATAAACGCAACACTTTTGTTTTTGCCCCCATTCATCATGAGCTGAACTCAAAGATCTAAGACTTTCTCTATGTACACAAAAGGCCTATTTCTCTCAAATATTGTTCACAAATCTGTCTAAATCTGTGTTAGTGAGCACTTCTCCTGTGTTGAGATAATCCATTGACCTCACAGGTGTGGCACATCAAGATGCTGATGAGACAGCATGAGTATTGCACATGTGTGCCTTAGGCTGGCCACAATAAAAGGCCACTCAAAAATGTGCAGTTCCATCACACAGCACAATGCCACAGATGTCGCAAGTTTTGAGGGAGCGTGCAATTGGCATGCTGGCTGCAGGAATGTCCACCAGAGCTGTTGTCCGTGAATTGAATGTTCATTTCTCTACCATAAGCCGTCTCCAAAGGCGTTTCAGAGAATTTGGCAGTACATCCAACCGGCCTCACAACCGCAGACCATGTGTAACCACACCAGCCCAGGACCTCCACATCCAGCATCTTCACCTCCAAGACCGTCTGAGACCAGCCACCTGGACAGCTGCTGCAACAATCAGTTTGCATAACCAAAGAATTTCTGCACAAACTGTCAGGAACCGTCTCAGGGAAACTCTTCTGCATGCTAGTCGTCCTCATCGGGGTCTCGACCTGACTGCAGTCCGTCGTCGTAACCGACTTGTGTGGGCAAATGCTCACATTCGATGGCGTCTGGCACATTGGAGAGGTGTTCTCTTCACGGAAGAATCCCGGTTTTCACTGTACAGGGCAGATGGCAGACAGCATGTATGGCGTCGTGTGGGTGAGCGGTTTGCTGATGTCAATGTTGTGGATCGAGTGGCCCATGGTGGTAGTGGGGTTATGGTATGGGCAGGCGTGTGTTATGGACAACGAAGACAGGTGCATTTTATTGATGGCATTTTGAATGCACAGAGATACCGTGACGAGATCCTGAGGCCCATTGTTCTGCCATTCATCCACGACCATCACCTCATGTTGCAGCATGATAATGCACGGCCCCATGTTGCAAGAATCTGTACACAATTCCTAGAACCTGAAAACATCCCAGTTCTTGCATGGCCAGCATACTCACCGGACATGTCACCCATTGAGCATGTTTGGGATGCTCTGGATCGGCGTATACGACAACGTGTTCCAGGTCCTGCCAATATCCTGCAACTTTGCACAGCCATTGAAGAGGAGTGGACCAACATTCCACAGGCCACAATCAACAACCTGATCAACTCTATGCGAAGGAGATGTGTTGCACTGCGTGAGGCAAATGGTGGTCACACCAGATACTGACTGGTTTTCGGACCCCCCCGGACACGTCCAATACAGTGAAACTGCACATTTTCAAGTGGCCTTTTATTGTGGCCAGCCTAAGGCACACCTGTGCAATACTCATGCTGTCTGATCAGCATCTTGATATGCCACACCTGTGAGGTGGATGGATTATCTCGGCAAAGGAGAAGTGCTCACTAACACAGATTTAGACAGACTTGTGAACAATATTTGAGAGAAATAGACCTTTTGTGTACATAGAGAAAGTCTTAGATCTTTGTGTTCAGCCCATGATAAATGGGGGCAAAAACAAAAGTGTTGCGTTTATAATTTTGTTCATTGTAGTTTGAATCCCAAAATGCAGCCTATTCCCTTGATAGTGCACTGCTTTTTTGATTGTGCCCCATAGAATAGAGCGCCCTTTGGTTTGCCCTTAGTGCCACGCAGACGCATGTTGTTCATGGCATCCAGAGTTCAGCATGACACATGAAAGACGTCTTTGAACGTCTTTGTCTTTTTCCGATTCCTTTTAAAAAAGCAAGATTTTTGCTACCATTATTCAGATCTGGGTGTTTCCTTTTTCACTAAGCATATATCTTTACTCTGGACACATGTTGTTTCTCTATCTCAAGGGGTTCTATGTAGTTATGGCAGACAACAGTAGTGAATGTGAATTCATTGACACACTGTAATATTCATACAATTATTAACTGATGGATGGTTAAACCATAAACAGAAAACTGAAATCTTGTTTTTAATTCGATAAACCATTTGTCATTTTGACCAGTTATTACTGTGGTGTGTCTCTTTATAGAATAGCACTGCCACTGCTGCAAAACACATTCGAGGTGAAACAGGTCATTTTTCTATGGCAACACGGAACCAAATGAGGAAGTTGTATCCACTGTTCATGTTGTTTCCATGGATGCTGAACCGATAAGAAACCTGGTTGTGGGAGTTCTACAGTACATGACCATAATGACTGTGTCCCAAATGACGCTGAATTCCCCGTATAGTGCACTACTTTTGACCAGGGCCTTTGAAGGACTGTCTGTCTGTATTCATATTAATCCAAACCATGATTGTAAGAGTTGCATTAGAAGTTAAGCTGTTTACAACTCAGGTGATATCCCACCTACAGTGTTAATGAACTTCAATATGGTTCATTATTTGGAAATTAACATCAGTCTGTTGTTCATTTAAGCATGGGCACTATCTTTGATTCTTTTGTTGGCCTAGTTCGTGTTTAAGGATGAAAGAAGGGGGTGTTCTGTAGCAGCCATAATACATATGATACACTGTCTTTTTTCCATATGGCACCTTATTCCTTTTATATTGCACTAAAGCCTTATGGGTCCTGATCAAAAGTAAGTGCATCATACAGTAAAAAGGGTGCCAACTGGAAAGCGCACAGCGTCAGTGCAAATCCTTGTTTTTTATCTCTAGTTAGTTCTACATAACTATGTGGTTTCAGAACAGTCAGGGTACTACTGGACGCTAATCAAAACATCAAAGAAGCACATTACAAGACAGGTCACAATTTGTTGTAGCTAGACCTACTCGGCTCTTTGTTGTACATTCACTTTGCTATCTAGACAGGTTTTTTGGACTCTGCTTTTATGACTTCTATTTTATCTGTCAGTTTGAAATGTCATCACAATGTACAGAACAAACACTGAGAATATATATTTTCTTTCGCTTACCTTAGATAATGTTTGTTTTGATTTGTTGTAGAAAAACCCTGAAACTGAATAATGCCTATTCAAAACTGTGAATGAGGAGCGTCCATGAGTCTATGTATATGTTTTGATGTAATCAAAAATCACTGGGATTTATGTTATATTTGGCTGCAAAAACGTAACCATATCTGATATAACTGTTCTTTTGTTGAAATTAAAACCTCTATATGTTGCACTGTGTCCTAAAGTCAATGGGGATGTTGAGCAGGAAATCCTCATCCTGTAATGTGATATCATATCCTGTCTGTAAAAATGATTCTGTTCAAGAGTGGCAATGTCCACTCCCTGCTGTATGCTGCTCCTGTGACTGACTGAGTTTGAATACACGCATCCTTAGTGTTTCAAAACTGATCCAGCCCGGGCATTAACCTTGTGAGAGAACTTCAGCCTTAAGTAAGCTTACTCATAATATAAGAAAGAACAAATAACATATTCAGTTAAGGGTTGAGTCATTGTCTTTAGCTAGATTAAAATGTCTTGCATGTAGGCAGCAGTGATTTCCAACACATCATACATTTACAGTGGTGGTATGACATCTAGTGCTTACTCAGGGTTTTACACTTAGAACATTTCTCCTGCACTGAAGCTCCATGAGCTACACTCATATTACTGACCAGGAGGGGGCGATATATTCACCATAGCTTCAGCAGACGGTACGGTTTCCAATTATACGCTTTTGCTGAAATTAATCACAGAGATTAATTTTCAATAAATACATTTATCCTAATAAAACATGCATTTCTTCAAAGGCAAACAAAAGAAAACAAAAAAACATCAAATTTTATTCACACATCTTTAGACAATTGAGATGTAACAGCATCATAACTATTCAAAGTTCAGAGGACAGAAGTTAGAGGTCAGGGGTCAGGTGATGTGTTTCAGATAGTTCCTCAGTATTTGGGGAATGTCCAAGCTGTCTATGGATGCCATCTTATTGACCACGGGAAGGTAACGGCGAATCGCTAGCCGTGTCTGTGACATCAAAGTTTTGGGACAGACTGAAAAGAAAACAGGAGAAGAGCCTTGATAATTCAGTGAACTGAGTGAAATGGCCAAACATGTTCCATGCGTAGCGATCGAATGACCTCACAGGTAGGTCTATGGATGGATTACGAATGCAGTAAAATGTAAATGATCTATTAATCATCAAGCAGTCCTGGAACAAAAGAGGCCATTGACAGACGGACTGTGAAATGCAAATGTCTAACAAAATGTATCTCACCTCTCTCTTTCAGCAGCAGCACAACAGCCTCGTTCTGCTTGGTGGTCTTATCAATAATCAGCGTCGGCAGATACACGTTCGCCCCGAAGTCTATGAGAAGCTGGATGTACTCCACCCCACAGCCGTACCTCAGGCACATCTCCAGAACCGTCTTGGGCTGCTTGATCCTGGCTAGCATCTTGTCTGACTTACAGTTATAGTTAGAATTTGCCCCGTGAAGAAGCAGCAGCTTAAAGCAATCCAGGTGTCCATATACAGCAGATATATACAGGGGTCCTCTGCAAGCCGTAGCGTTGGAGGCCCACTCGGGCACTTTGGGCCAGACGTCAACCTCGGCCCCGAACTGAAGCAGTTCTCTGAGGACCTCCACGTCTCCCTCGCGGGCAGCGGTCAACACCGGGGAGCAGTTATTGTGCAGGCTGCCGTTGGGGTCGGCCCCGGCCCTCAGTAAGGCCACGACACAGTCCAGGTGTTTACCACAGACCGCTGTGAACAGCGGGGTCTGGGCCTTCACATCCAGACTGTCCACCTGGGAAAAGACAAGCGGTCAGCATTCACGTTCATTTATAAATCCTGACTTAAATATTTCAGCACTCAAAACAATGCTTATGCGGTAGCACGGTGTGAATTAACCTGAATTCTACCACATCTTTAGATTAGATTAGATCCAACTTTATTGTCATTAAACAGTACAAGTACAGTACAACAAAATGCAGTTAGCATCTAACCAGCAGTGCAAATAGAAGAGGGCAGAAAATGTACAAGTATTTACAAATATTAAATATAATGTATGTATGTTACAAGCGGAATGTATAGATGTGCAATGAAGGCAAATGCAGTACAAATGGCAATTCTAAATGTGCATTGAAGGCAAATTGAAGGTAGCATGTGCAACTGAAATGCAGGGATAGCAGCAGTGAGGTTCATATACAATAGAGGTAGACATATACACGTAGCAACTGCAAAACGTCCTTTTCCGAGCAGTGTCAGAGTCCAGTAGTACAAGGAGAGTAGTGCAACAAGGTCCCTGAGAGGCAGTATTATGCAGTGGGTGGGTGGGTGGGTATGGTTAGTGCTGGGTACAGAGTTCTTTATATTCTATGACGGAAGTAGCATCCGGGTCTGAGAAGCTAACCCAAAGTATTCTGGGAGCTTATCTCACCTCCGCTCCGTGTTCCAGCAGCAGCTCTAGGCACCTGAGATGGCCGTGCGCTGCGGCAGTCCGGAGGGGGGTAACAGGGATCCCCCAGCCACTTCTGTTGTTGATGCACCTCCGGTAGCTGTCCTGGGACAGTAGCTCAGTCAGCATCGCCACGTCGTCACTGCTCACTGCCTGGTTCAAAGCCTGGGCAAGACATTGGGGTTTATCAACCTCGCTCCATCTATTTTGGCCTGTTGTTGTCCTAGCCTGGTCCCAGATCTGTTTGTGCGCTATTGCCAAGTCCTGAGTAAAATGGTGTGCACAGGGACCAGGCTAATACTGGACATAGAGAGTTTAGACAAAGCACCAGTATAGATCATGGGTTACCTGGCCATGCTCGTTGTCTTCCTCATCCTCCTCCTTGGGCTGAAGCATAGAGAAGATCTTGGACACATCCATCAGACTCATCATGAGACGGTTGGTGAATGTGTTGTTACTGTCTAGGACCATACTGTTAGGCTGTATTTAACAGTTACAACTCCCCCATCTGAGGAGGAAGAGGAGAGGAAGGAAGAGACTGATGAGGGTAGAATTATTAAATGACTACACCCCTATAAAATAATGTAGTGTTGTCACAAACACCGGACACAGTCAAAATACCAAATCAGACTCTATAAAAAAATGGTTCCCAAACATTTCTGCCTGGAACACAAAGGAGTTATTAAAAGGGTTCTCCTGTGAGGACAGCCAGAGCCTTGTAAGCTCTAGATAGCTTTTGATAGCTCCCATTACCAAGATAACCAACTGGGATTGTTCCAGCCAAGGCTCATCTTTGCTTCTAGACCAGAATAGATGGAGATAGAGAATAGATAATAGACAGGAATAGGTGGGCCTCTTGAGCACTGGGGATGATTGTGTGTTTTTCTCATATTCTTCACATTCCCATATCAAATTTAGTGCATTTTTTCTCAGACATTTGTGAATGCATTATTGGAAGCCAGATGGGATGATCACTTATTGAAATAGACAGTGCTATGTAGGACAACATTTAACAAGGGCCGGCAGATTCAGTTGTCAGAGCAGATAGTTGGCGGTCAGAATAAATACCATACTCTATGTAGACTGTGCATAGACCACAAATATGCCACAAAATATATAGTATTTCAAAATCATAACAAAAAAATTGAGATACACAAATGAATTCATTTGTTGAAGAATTTTTACAGCAACTTTGGGGCCCAAAAGAAAATGACATGCGGGCCGATGTTGGCTTGTGCTCCTCCGGTTGTCTTCCTCTGACAACGTGGAAAACAATTTCAAACATTCTAAATTACTATAACAAACTATAATGAAAGTTATAATAAAAGGCAACAGATTTAGAGATTGTTGCAAATTTCCAACCCAGACAGAATCCCATGCTCCATTTCCCTCCTGTTATAGTTACCCTGAGACACACAGCAATTGTAGGTAACAATTCTTTCCACTTACCTCATCTGCTGGGTCTCCAACCAGTGATCTTTCTGCCAACAAAGTTAATAAAGAATTTTTTTGTAAACAATTTCCAGTCTTTCAAAAGCCCATGGTCGGTTGGTCACGTGGAAGAAGTCCCCAAGAGGAGTGTGTTGCTGTATCCACACAGGGACTGGGGTCTTGAAGCTCAGGCCGTTTGTGAGTGTGTGTATGTGTGTGTATGTACACGCTCTGTCCAGGCGTGTCTGTCTGTATGTGTGTGCGTGTGTGTGTGTGTGTGTGTGTGTGTGTCTGTGTGTGTGTGTGTGTGTGTGTGTGTGTGTCTCTGTCCGAATGAGCAGAGTGTGGCTGGAGGTTAGGGGGCTAATTTTAAGCCCACAGATGGACCTACCTACACTTCCATTCTTGGAGAGCTGTAGCAGGGGGTTATAATTAGCTCCACGGGTGATAGACTAGTGACAGTGACACTCAGGTTATGAGTGTGGTTGGTGGGCAAGCAGGGGCCTTAGCATTCCATTGCATCTTAAGTAAACATGCAATTCTAGATATGTAATGGGAATACCATTCCTCCGCTATAGCTGTATCAGATCACATGGTGAAAGAGGGTACATAAATCATTTGAAATCTTCCTTACAACCAGTCTATTTTCATTTCATCTTGTGAAAACTGACAGCAGTTTATTTTCAGTTCAGCTTGGCGAAAACAAACAGCAGTTTCCCGTTTGAAGGAGTTTCAGGCAGTGAAATACTGACAGAGACAGGCTTTGTGTTGCGTTATGTTTATGCGTCACGGGCCTGTTATCAACACCGTGTGTATAGTTCACACTGCCACTTCCACTAGTTTATGGCTTGTTTGCAGCTGTCTGACTGCCACAGGCTGTTGTAGACTATCAGCTGTTCACACTGCCCAACCCAGCACCGCCCACACAACCATAATGCAAACCTTTGCATTTGTATAGGTATGGCATTCATCGCGCATGCCCACGGAATCCACACATTCCAGGCATTTTGAGCGATGAAGTTTGTTACCTGTTTCTAATTGTACAGGGAATAGAAATTGCCTCATGTCCCCATTGTTTAATTGTTTAGATAACATTATATGTGCAAATGGGGGCTGGAGATTTGTAAGCAGTAACAGAAAGTTTGGCGGATTTCTCACAGTACACCTGAAATTGTTAAGCCTGCCTTTTACCCAAAATCGGAATGTATGCAGGGTATAGAAGAGGCAGTGTACACAGAATATATTATAATATCCTAATATATTATATATGTAACTGAGCAAGATCACATAGCACAATTAAGGTTTTATATATATATATATATATATATATATATATATATATATATATATATATATATAAATATAAAAATGTGAACTTCTTCTGACTTGCATCTATCCTACTCCAAAACGCTAGGTGGCAGTAAAGACCCTTGTTGGCAACACTGAACTTGCAAGAAGAAAATGGTTGCTATGTTGTACTAGTGTTGCACACACAAGACTGCGAGTTTTCGGTGTGTAAAGATTTTAGTTGCCTATTAATATTAAAACACTACGTTTAGGGATGTGCTAACATTTCATGCTTGCTCGTATATGATGTTTTTTCCCGATCCTTCTGTAAGGCTAGACAGTTAGTTTAGAGATCTACAGTCAGCAGCAATACAGTAGCAATACATAGTTCGTGATCTGTTATGGTCACGAGACTAATTGTCCATTAGTCGATCAGAAAATTCTGAAAATTATATTACATTGTGGCCGTCCGTGATATTAGATCGTTTAAGTCAACCTCCTAAACAATTAACGCACCATGTCTGAAATGGTTTGCTTGACTGAAAGTGCATTTCTTGCAGCATGAAAATTGTCTATTTTGAAAATAGTTATGGAGGAGAAAGAGGCACTGGAGATCTACTGCCGGAAAATGGTAACACAAGTCAACAATCAGCTGGATGCAGAAATTGGAGGGAAGAGAAGAGAGGAGAGGGGGAAAGAGGAGAGAGAGCAGCCTTCATGGGAAGGGGAAGAGAGTGGTTTGCAGAGTGAGGCCTACTGCAGGAGGAAGATCAGACAAGTCTGCAGAAAACAGAACCCAGAGACTACAAAAGAAATGGACAGATGGAAAAAAGATCAGTCCAACAGAAAGCAAGAGAAAGAACCCACA
>JACXGI010002246.1:19571-43971 GCA_016801175.1 Esox masquinongy
GTGGGGGGGGGGGGGTTATTACAGGCTGTAAACACAGAGCTGCATGACCCAACAGTGTGTCAGCGATGTATACAGCAGCAGGCAGCCCTATCCTTGAACACCTTCATCAGGAGTAAGACCACTCAATTAGACGCAACCACACTGGAGGAAAGACTGCAGACACACCTCTGCAACAGGGTAAACACACAGATTCACACAGGAAGTCATACTTCCCATACAGTACAGGCTCATCACATAATGATACTTCCTATGTCTGTATTATAGAATGATCACTGCTTCTTTATTTTTCTTTATTTGACTTGATCTGTTCCAAAATGACCCTCTTTGCTTTAGTCAATGAAAAATAAAGAGTATGCTGAGGACAATGATGTGTACTGAAGGTCAGTCTTTTGTCAGTGTTTTTAGTGTTTTTATGTGTTGTAGGATGCGGTGTGTCTGTTGGGGGAGTTGCTGAGGGGTCTCCCTAAGCCTTCTGATGCCCCCAGCAGGATGTGGGAACTACTGCAGGCCAGGGAAAGGAGCAGACAGCCATCTGGAGTTACCTTGGCAACAGAACAGAGATCTCGAAATAGGGCTCACACACTCCGCCCCCTCAGTGGTTTAGGAGAATTAACCGGCCACTTGTTTTCCCCATAGACATGTCAACCAACGGTGCTGATTATTGAGCAAATAGGTTAAAAAAACATTAAATCAGAATATTTGAAATTGTTTCTTTTTAATTTTGTTATCGATATTTCTCAGGAGAAATGTAAGGTTATGAAAAATGGCTAAATCTAAGGTTATGAAATATGGCTTTTTCATATGGCTAAGCAATAACTGATTGGAAACACTTTAACCAGTGAGGTTGTTGTAATGTATATTAAAAAAAATAATGGTTGTTTTACTTCCTGAACCAGAATCTCAGAAAGAGGGAACAGCATGAGTCCTGTCCCCTGATTAGAGACTGTCGTTCTGGGGTTACCCTGACAATGGTACAGCATCTTATCGTTATGCTGGAGAAGTGACTGTGTATTGCAACCTGTGGTTTACAACAAATTCAGTTGATTAGTATTATTAATGACATAAAATACAAGCATTAAATGTAAAAATAAGTTTCTACTGCTGCTAAACATTTCCATCAAATATGTATATACTGTATATGTTTAGGAAGTTTCCAACTGCCGTGAATGGTTGGAAGTCTTTGGAAACGCTTACCTTTGCCGCCACAGCGGAAAGGAATTTTTGGGGAAACCCTGTAAACGGGTGTAGAATTAGGGGGGGACGTTGGTGGTCATGACCCTGGTTGGTTAAGTCACAATATGCTCTTGAATACAATGTTGGTGTAAAGTTTGGGGGTCATGAATGTAATACAAATGTAAATGTCAACTTTAAAATGGTTCAAACATTTCTGTAAATCCACCATGGGAAACCTTTTGAAAGAAACAATTTTTATTTAAAAAATTAAGTAAATTATATAATTATTGTTTGACAATCCTGTTTATAAGATATTAGATTATATAAAACTCGGTCATTATTGTCCAACGTTGAACACATTGTGATTGCGGTTTGTGTGCCTGTCATGCGAGTTTTGAGTGAACATAAAACGGCAGAGCGAGAGGGCGTTCCGATTAAGCTGCCTTGGCAGGACAGTCAAACCTACGATAAAACGAAAGTGAGCAATGTGAGATGATATAATCATCAAAACAAAACACAAATTGGACTCTTCACATATGAACTCCAGGATGCTAGGTGGCGGTAATGAATCGTTGTAAGAAAGCGATTCTTTCTAGTAGTAGAAAATGGTGCCCGTATTTTTCCAAGTCTGTTGTTTTAGTTTTTTTTGTTGAGTGCGCAAAGCTTATATCAGGCAAACCTTTGAGTTGCTAACAGGCTTTCTATCAAGCTAAGTAATCAAAAATACACACTTGCAAACATTGTATTGTAAGGTTAGATATGTAGCTTATTGGAACGTTACTGTAGTACGTTTTCATTGTTTTGCACATAGACACGTTTAGCTTGCTGGCTAACTGTTACAGTGTAGCTAGCTAGCTTGCCAGGTAGTAGAGCATCAGTCCGAATGTCGTCATCTCTTCTGTTCTGGTTACGTAAATCAGTTGTCCGTTGATTAGTCACCAATTTTGGTTTTGGTCAATCTTTGAAACGCGAAGTTACGTTAGCCATTTGTGCCGGCTTCACACAGTTATCGCCGGTATGACTCTTGCTAACTCTTATACTAGCTACATCATCAATTCGTAATGTTTTGTTTCGTGATGCATTTCTGTTAAAGGGGGCATACGTTTTCTTTCGTCATCAAATTTGAATCAGAATCTGAAATTGGTGTTGTTTTTGTTCACAGGTTTTGAGTCAATTATGGACCTTCACAAGATAATCCATGATACGCTACAGGAGTTCATTCAGACATACATTCCCGATGCCGACCTGAGCTCCCTGGATGATGTATTGCTCTCCTACATCACTGGGGTCCTGGAGGATCTGGGTTCTCAGGACAGTGTGGAGGAGAACTTTGACGTGGAGGTATTTGCAGAAATGCTGGAGGCCTACATTCCTGGTTTTGCTGAAATCGACAGTGTTAAGGTTTGCGACATGATGTTCAGCTTGGCTTCGAAACTAGCTGCAGCTCGGATTTCAGAAAAAAGTGTGCCTAAGGCTCGAATTGAGATCCCACTGACAAACAGCACTACTTCTACTGGACCACCTGAAAGAGACATGCACTGCCTTGCATCACAGACAGAGGGGGCTACTGCTAAGATACCACTCTCTGAGTGGGAGGCTCAGGAGTCACTTCTGCTGGAGATGTTCCCTAAGTGCAGCCTTTCGGAGGCTAGAAGCGCCCTGTCTATTGCTAAAGGTGACATGGAGGAGGCTGTACGTCTCATCGTCGAAGGAGACGTCCAGCTCAGCCCCTCACCTCTCAACGTGAACCATGGGAAGACTGTCTCCACTCAGGCGGAGCAGAAGATGAAAGAGAGTATCCTGGAGAAATATATGCTAGTGGACAGAGAGGAGGACAAGAAAACACACCGGCCTGTGGCACCCAAAGATGCCCCCAAGAAACTGGTGCGTTATCACGGCAACCAGGTGGTGACCACAAAAGGGGAGCGCTACCAACTGGTGAAGAAGGAGGAGAATGAGGAGATGAAGAAGACTTACGTCAGTATCAAACCTGCACGCAAATACAGGTTCCATTGACTGACTGGCACCGTTCTCGAAATCCAACTGTGGGCTTAGTCGTTAATTTTTTTCTGGTATTTTTGCCTTATCGTTTTGTTACACTTAAACGCAACAATTGTTGTGTTTAATTGTTGTGTTTGTAACATAAAACACAACAATTAAAATTGTTTGTGTTTGGTGTGTTTTTATGAGTGTCTGGTTTTAGAAATGTTTGGCGGTTGTCCTGCTTCAAATATAATATCTTCTCTGCAGTCTTTCCCTGGCATTGTTTTGTTCTCTGGATAGATAATAGTGTGCTCTTGTAGTGAGCCATGTGTCCTTACTAGAACTAATCAGACTTGACTTAAGACCATTCAAATGTATTATATTTTGTATTATGAAAGGTGTACCTTTTATTGGTATTACTTCTGGTAAGATAGACTTGACTTAAGACCATTTAAATGTGTTATGTTTTCTATTATAAAAGTGGTACCTTTTTATTGGTGTTATTTCTGGTAGGCTAAACTGTATTTTTGCTGCTCATTTTAAAATGCTATTGAGCCAAAACCAAATAGTTAACCAGTGGAATTGCTAGGTCCACTGTGCAAAAACGAATAAGTGGGCAGGAGGTTAGCAGTCATGAAACAGCGCACTAATATGCATTCAGTATTATAGATTTGTAAGGATGGGAAAGGTTTTGATAATGTAATATATGGTATTTTTATTTATTTGGTTATTAACTTGCACAGAGGAAAGACATTTCTGTACTGTATCTTTAACACTTTATTTCTCATAATAAGAGTATGTTCAGACGGAGCCTGTGCATCCATTGGCATTTTTATTTAATTTCAAAATATATTATACACGTACACAATAACAACCATGTTATTTCCTTTGTTTTCAAAGTTGCATTTTTGGAATTGTGAATAAGGTCTTTTTTTGGACCAAGTTATGGAGAACGAGACACTGTAGACCTACTGCGGATACGAATGACTGAACCACACTCCAGAACAGAGGGAGAGGAGAATCATCTAGAGAGGCAACAGCTGTGCTTGAAAAGTGAGTCCTATAACAGGATGATCAGACAGGTTCAGTGAACGCAGGCAGGAGGGACAGAAGCCCCAACCCTCGTGAGACACGAGGAAGCGATGGAGGCAGCAAAGTAAAGTGGACCGTGCAGGAGAGGAGCAGAACCACCCCAGCTGAAACTCCTACAGCCCATCTCCATCATAAAGACCGAAATATTCACTGTGGAGATGATATGGGTAAAATACTTATTTTCATAATTATCTGTGTTGTATCTAGAGGTTCGTGGCTCTGCTGGCTGCCATAGTAACTGTTCAGCATTAACCCAAGGCTTATAAAGGGTGTATGCAGCAGCAGGCATCTCTGAACACTATCAGGTGTTAAACTACTCACACACCTTTGTAGCAGCACACACACACACAAGAAGACACTTCACGTGTTCTTACCTACTTCTGTGTTATACACTGATAACTGCCGCTTTATTTTCTGATTTGGTCATTTCTGAAATAGCTTTCTAAACCAGTCACTGAGAAACATACGGTACTGTAAGCACAGAGTGATATGTACTGAAGTAATCTGTCATTTCTTGTGTTGTAGGATGCGGTGTGTCTGTTGGAAGAGTGGCTAAGTGACCTCCCTAAGCACTGTGATGCCCCCAGCAGGATGTGGGAACAACTGCAGGCCAGGGAGAGGAGCGGACAGCCACCTGGAGTTACCTTGGCAACAGAGCAGAAATTGAATGAACCCATAGAAGATTGTCAATCTCGAGTTGCACTGACGAAAGTACAAGACAGAGGTAAAAGGTACGTTCAGGCTGGTCATGTGTGTTTGGGCTTATAAAATATGACATGCTTCTTCCTGATGTAGTGTTCTTTTGGTCAGAGCTGAATGGGTGTGGATGCTACCTGTGACTAATGAGTTAAATCACAAGAAAATACAGTTCCAACTACAATACAAAACAACCATTTATTTTTGTATTCAAGTTTCACATACATCGTTTTTAGTCTTCAATCATAACAAAGTTAACATTTCTGTAGTAAACAGAACAAATTCTTGGGTTGTAGACTCCGACTATGAACCCACTGCCATTTCACACAAAAAATACATTACAAGACAGTCATTTATAGTTCAGCCATGGAATTCATGTACATGCAATGTAAACATGTTAAATACAAAGTAAATACAGTAGGTTTTACATTTCTAATACCAGAACTAATAGCCACATTTGTACAGCTACAGTATTCAAATGGATGTTTTTTAGCTTTATTTTTGAATTAAATGTGGTTAGTCTATTATATCAAACTTGACATAAGGTTAACAGTTACATTTCAACACTTAAGCAATGATACGTTAAAATAAAAGGATAATTACAATAACACTAAATGTGGTCTCCATAGCACGAGAGAGGTTACAAAGACAAACGTATTATGAAGAGGTACTACGTGGGTGTGCATGTCTACTCGTCAGGCTTCCTCTTGGGTTTCTTGGGGTTGCGGGAGCGACTCTTGGCCTTACACAGAGGGCAGATGGGGGCGTTCCTGTGGATCTGCTGGTGGCATGACAGACAGGCCTAGGGAACAGTGCAAGCGGGAACATACAGTTGTTATAGTCATTCATTAGTACATCTGAACAGACTGGGGGGGGGTGTCAGCACAGCGTCATTACTCTGTAGGTACACATTATAGACAGGCGACGGGAGATGAGGGTGTGTGTTGGTGTGTGTGTGTGTACCTTCATGGGAGGGTGTGTACTGTGTACCTTCATGGGAGGGGGTTGTTGTCTGAAGGTGGCTGTTTGGCGGGCGTCTTGTTTCCGGGAGACCTGGAGTTGCTGGGCCGCGGCCGCCGCAGCTGCTAGAGATTCTGGGATGGTGGGCTCGTGAGGCTCCTTCTGCCACTCAGCCTTCTGCTTCTCAAAGTAACTACAGCACCGGAGACAGCAGACGGGACAGAGATCAAGTTAGTCGGCGCGTGTGGGGATGGACGGGGTGTGTGTGTGTGCGTGCGTGCGTGTGTACGTGTACTGACTCTAGAGAGAGTTTCTCCTCTTCCTCGTTTAGGTTGGGCAGTCTGTGTAGGCCCAGGGTCATTCTGAGGGCGTCGACATGCTCCTTCAGGGGTTTGTACTCGTCGTGTAGCCTCCGTGTCGTCTCCAGGAGCTTGTTTAGGTCATTCTCCGACTGCTTTATAGTGCTCTCCATCTGCATCAGGGAAAGAAAGACGACACAATGATTCAGTACATTGGCTGTGTCTTAGGTGTCCAATAGTGGCCTTTTAGCGCTGATACAACTGGAGTACTGTGCAAAAGTCTTATGCACCTGAAAGTCAAACTGAAGTCATTTAATTGGATAGTGTTTATTTGTAAAAAATAAAATTAATAAAAATGTAATATATTCATGTGTGTAAATATATATTTTATGAAAACTCTTACTACCAAAATAAATTGCCTTTGTTCGACTTTCAGGTGCCTAAGACCTTTGCTTGCACAGTACTGTAAATACAGCTAGTCAGCACTGCATAGAACTACGCACACCCACAAACATGCGCAAATACTTAGTCTACCTACCACGTTGATATCAGCGTGTATGAGTCGTAACTCCTCCACATGGGCCATCTTCTCCTGCAGCAGAAGATCCATCTCCTGTTTATACTCCTTCAGATGTTTCTCCTCAGATTCCAGGGACTCAAATTCAGACTTGAGACGAGACTTGATCTTTTGCATCTGTATTGTTTTATTCCTGAAATAACAGGAGGCCCGGTTTAACCCAAACCATACTTCTTAATTCTCAGAGCACTGCAGTAGTGACCAGTCCACAACATCAGTGACTTTACAAATGCACAGGTTAATACCAAAGCACAAGTTACCAACCATTTACATTAGTTACTAACAGTAAGTAGTTTATCTGATTACTGGGTGATTGTAGAAAAACAACACTGTCACTTCAACATATCACTAAATGTTACACTAGAACAAATTTCTAAAATGTGAATGCATATTGTATTTATGTGAAATTATACTGGTCATGCAAATAAACAAAGTACTATGCATGCATTATAATAAAGAGATGTACAACATTATATTGTTGCAGCCTAATTCCTGTCTAGACAGTTTATTTTCAACTAATGCTGAGCTATATACCGCAGAAATATATTAAACAATGTATAATTTGTAATAGCTTATTGTAGCTATAAATCAATCGGTCCGCATTACGCAGGGAGAAAACCAGCCGTCATTAGCCAATAATTAGCTGCCTTGTTAATGACAGAAAGCAAAGTGTCTAGCTTGCTTTTAATCTTGCAAAGCACTTCACATCTGGATTGATGTTGATGCAAGTAACTATTGATGTTTGCAAACCGTAACATGCAAAACAAAGATAACATAAGAGAACAGTCGCCAGCCTGGCTAACCTTGCTCGGGGCTATGTCGCCACATAGCTAGCTTCCTAGCTCAATAACAAAGCCAAGAAGCTAATATTAGCTGGCTAGTCACTTCTCGTTGCTCTTTTACAAATCAGCTACCTGATTTACCAGATGTGGCTTTCTTGAAGAAAGAATAATTCTCTTTACCGTATTTCCATAATATTTTCTAGTTTGCACATTATCTCTTGTTCGTCCCCCATTATTATTTATTCAGCAAGATCCTGATCACATATATCTAAATCGAAGGCCAGGGTGGTTTGTCTGCTTGCTAATAAAACACAATTCCGACAGTCGTGACATCCGCTGTGAAAGCACCACGCACGCGCGGGGAGAAAATCTGGCTACGTGTACTGTACTTCAGAGATCCCCACTGGAAACTGTTACATTGCTTCATAGCCAGACAGACACTGGGATGAAAACGATAACATTGTTGTTATAAGAAAACAGTGAAGAAGTAATTTGATAATCATTTAAATGAAACTACAGTACTCATAAGATCCTGACAGTGCTAAAAACGGTTACATTGTTCCAAGAAAATATAGTAAAGAAGTATTTTGCTAATAATTTAAATAAAAATACAATAGTCATAAGATCTAATTAAAATCATATAGCTGATTTAATCTTTACAGACACATTTCAAATATACTTTTGGATTCAAATATAACAATGAAAGATATATTTTCACAATAAAATGAATAACATATGCCTACAAGGAGGAATCTATTGAGTTTTATTACTTTGGAAATTTGATTTTTCTTAGCTATTGCTGCAGTGTGGTCTAGTTGCTGTAAATGTTATTAATTTTTCTGCTACATTTTCCTTATCATACGTCTCATCTGAAATAATCTGTCATGGGCTGACTGCCGTTTCAGTAACACTGACCTTAACATTACATCTCATTTTAAGCTGGATGTTAGTTCAGTTAGGGTATTTTTGCTTTGGCCTGTTTGGGTCAAGTGTTGGTACTGGTCCCTAATCCACCTTGAGTTAGATTCCTGGGCTGCCATTGGATTAGTTTTGAGAACACAACAATGGACCATTTTAGTTCACCATAATCCTAGTGAATATTGCAAGCACTTTCATATGACTGTGGAGAGAAGGCTACTGCAGAAGGAAGGACAGCTCAGGAACTTAATAAAACCGATCAAAAACCAACAAATGTCGTCTGTGAGTATAACATTATTATATTTAGCTGGCGTGTGTGTGTGTGTGTGTGTGTGTGTGTGTGTGTGTGTGTGTGTGTGTGTGTGTGTCTGTTTGTCTGTCTGAGGTTAAGATGTGGATGTCAGGGTTGTGTCAGATTGTATACATAGCTACATTATAAACCTGATAGTAAGACAAGGCCACCCTTTTCCCATAGTCTTCTCTTTGTGAGAATGATGGTCTTGAAAAGTTGCTGAAGGACTCAAATCTGGATATTGTTCTGAATAGTTTCATGCCTGTTTATTTTTTTAATGGTTGTATTGTGATTCTTCCATCTTACTAATATTTATCTATTGTTAGTTTCAAGTGTTTAATACCCAGTGAAATCAGACAGCCAGAAACTTTAAGAGTTTGAGCTTCAAAACAACAGTAACATTTCTATGTGATGCTTTAACTACTGTGATTTCACTCAACTTTGAGAAATATGTTATCTTAGCAATTTCATGTAGTGTAGATGTAATATAGAAGTGATCATATTTGTGTGGTTGAAGTATTTACCAGAATATACTGATTTGATAAACATTTAACATAACAGAATTGGCCGACATGCTATCTATGGGTCTCCCTAACTGCCCTCATCTCTGCTGTTTTGTAACATCTGCTCATAATCAATGTTAAAAACACACAAGAAACCTGAGCAGTGATTGCCTGGGATTGCTAGAGTAGGATGGGGGGAACGGTATTGTTCAAACACTTTTGGAAACTTTTACTAACATAATTGACATTAAAAAAAACAATAGCAACAAGAAACAAGTTTGGTCAAGAGTCGGTCATAAAATAAGCCTTCCCCTATTCTGAGAACACTCCACTCCATTTTGTTATAAGAATTGTCCCTAAACAATATTTCATGTTTAAAAATATCTTGTGGGCTTCATGTTTTGATTGTAGTCTCCTACAACCAGTTGTGATTGGATGATCCTGCAAGTTGAACAGAAAAATGTAAGAAACATAACATTACCTTTCTTGGCCTTTACCTCACAAAGAACCTAGCAAAGCCTGAAGTCATAGGAGTGGACTTAAAATTCACTCAGCCCCTAAGTATATTGGCTATCCCTTATTGTAAGCCATACTAACTATTACACTAACCATTAGCTATTGTGTTTAATTAGGCTGTTTAGTTACTGTCTCCTCTCTGCATAAACGTAAGCACAGCCTGGATTCGAGGATACTACCCTTCCCATTCATACTCCAGTTTGTTTTTATATTGATGCCATCTCTGGTAGATCAATGTTCGAGTGACCACCATGGATGCTGAGCTTGAGTTTGCTATACTGCCCAGCACCACCGGCAAACAGCTCTTCGACCAGGTACATGGACACACAAAAGGACAGACACAAACCAACAGACAGACGCAAGCAAGACTTTTGACTGGAAAATGGACAGACAGACAGACAGAAGAATCTGTCTCCTAGGTAACGGACAGTATTCCAAGTAATCCACATCTTCCTCCTTATTGTTGTAGATAGTGAAGACCATTGGGCTGAGGGAGACGTGGTTCTTCGGCCTACAATACCAGGACAGCAAGGGCTTCTCCACCTGGCTCAAACTCAACAAGAGGGTGTGTACCTCCCAACTCCAGTCAAAACAGTAACCATGTATCCACAACTGTGACACAAAAACACACCCTCGTGTGACATTGCGGCGATGCTGTAATGTCTTCAGGTGATTGCTCAGGACGTACGGAGGGAGAACCCCCTGTTGATAAAGTTCCGGGCCAAGTTCTTTCCTGAAGACGTGGCGGAGGAACTGATCCAAGAGGCTACACAGCGACTCTTCTTCCTGCAGGTCACACTTATTACACACAGAAATATATGCTCTGCTACCAATGCATGTATCGTGCCATTAGAAAGTATTTAGAACCCTTCACTTTCTCCACATTTTGTTGTGTTATAGATTTAATTTATAATTGATTAAATATGCTTTTTTGCTATGAAAACTACACCCCCTAATGACAAACTGGAAACAATGTTTTGGGAGATCTGTGCCAGTTCATTGAAGATTAAAAAAAACGGAAATATCTCAAGTACATATGTTTTCAGACCATTTGCCATGGCACTCCAAATTGAAGATATGTACATCCTGTGTCCTTTGATTCTTTGACATGTCTATAGAACTTGATTGATGTCCACCTGCGGCGGCAAATTCAACTGATTGCACATGATTTAAAAAAGCACACACCTTTCTATTTGAGGTCACACCCTTTGCAGTGCATGTTAGAACAAAAACCAAGCCATGAAGTACAAAAACATCTCTGATGACTTTGTGTTGAGGCATACATGTGTTGAGGCATACATCTGGAGAAGGTTTTAAAAAAAAAAAAAAACGTTCCCAGGAGCACAGTGGGATCCATAAATGTAAAATTTGGAACCACCAAGAGTCTTTGTAGAGCTGGCCATCCAGCCAAACTAAGTAACTGGGCAAGAAGGGCCCAGAGCTTTACAGTTTCTCTGCACAGGTGGGAAAACCTGCCGAAAGGAAAACCATATGTGCAGCACTATATTAATCAGGCTTTGATGTTGGAGTGGCTAGATCGAAGCCATTTCTGTAAAAGGCCTGTGACATGCCTCCTGAAGGACTGATTTGTTAAGACCAAAATCAAACTAATATGCCTGAATGCCAAGTGCCACATCTGGCTAAAAATAAGGTACCTCTCATCACTTGGCTAATACCATTCCGATAGTAAAGCGTGGTGTTGGGAGCATCATGCTATGGGGACTCTTCTCAGCGGCAGGTACTTGAGAGGACCTGCCGGAATGGAAGAAACTGCCAAACTGCCCAGGGGCCTCATTTATCAATATTGGGTTGTAAACGTGTACGTGTTTAACATATTCTTACAACTGATATTAAAATGTGTATACACATGAAAAAAGTGGAATTATCCTGTCAGTAAAAACAAAGGGGGAGTCCTCGCTGAGCCTGCTGATACAATTGGATTCTCAAGAGAAGCTCCCACACACACACTTAACAGCACCTGCATTCATGTTCACCTATTCGTCTCAGTGCTAAATTGTCTCAATTTGTCTGAGTTCATTCATTGTTGTTGTTGTTGGACTGCCTATTCATGCACAGAACTCTCTGGGAGACCAGGATCGACTGAGCGTGAGTACAGCGTCATAGTTATATTGTGCTCCCTCCACTAAAGCGATTTGATAAAACTTTCTGAAATAACGATTATCTACATTAAAACGAAAGTTCTGTCACAGTAAAAACACTATTGACAAACCCCAATCGATTGTGTTATGTGCCATATACATTTTATGTGATAAATGTCCCGGGTTTTAAAGTTGACCTTTTCTAACTCCTTTTCCATAGACTGCTCATGGCCTTAATATACGAGCCAGCCAACGAGCCATCTTTGGAGATGTAAAAAAAAAGTCTCATTTAAAACTCGCAACTAGGACTTATCATGTAAAATGTTTATGGACAATCGATTGGGTTTATACTTTGTCATTATGGTTTGTGTGTAGATTAATGGCAGAAAACAAATAGACTTTGTTTATTATTCATTTATCACCACAACATTTTGAGAAAGTGAAGGGGTCTGAACACCCTCAGAAAGGAACTGTATGTGTAAGGATGTCCACAGGTTAGACAGACGCACACTTTACATTATGTCAGTGCAGGTGAAGGAAGGCATCCTGAACGATGACATCTACTGTCCCCCTGAGACGGCGGTGCTGCTGGCCTCTTACTCCGTTCAGACCAAACACGGAGATTACAAGAAGGAGCACCATTTCCCTGGTTATCTCAGCAGGGACAAGCTTCTGCCCCAAAGGTATGTTATTCTGCTCCCCATCCTGCTGTGATGTATCGTACCTCAGCCCAGGGCCGTGGGAGTAAGTTTCATATGAGGAAGAAGTATTTGTTTTTTGCAAATAATTCATAATTCTTATTATTTGGGGGAGAGATGCCCCCACCCCCTGCTGCTACACCCTTGCCACATCCCACGGTTGACACGCGTCCTTGACTGTGCTAAGTTTCTATTTAAGTCTCTGTGATTGTCTGTCAGATTGGTGTCTTTATCCCACATGATCAATCTCACCCCCCCCCCCCCAGAGTTCTGGAGCAGCACAAACTTAACAAGGAGCAGTGGGAGGAAAGAATCCGGGTGTGGCATGAGGAGCACAAGGGACTGCTGAGGTAGCATCTCTTCTACTACTAAACAGTCTCATGACAATAGCTTACTGTTGGTGGTATGTGCATTCTCAAAGTGTATTCTTTGTCATGGTGTGTGTGTGTGTGTGTGTTTTTGGTTCTGTATCTATCTGGCTCCAGGGAGGATGCCATGGTGGAGTACTTGAAGATCGCTCAGGATCTAGAGATGTATGGAGTCAACTACTTCAGCATCAAGAACAAGAAGGGCTCGGAGCTCTGGCTGGGCGTAGACGCTCTGGGACTCAACATATACGAGAAGACCGACAAGTAGGAACCTCTACATCCACGTACATTTCCTGTAGACTTACTGTGACATCAGACCACCTTTCGATGTCAGAAAACATTGGATAAACTTTGACTCAGACTGTTTCGTTACCTTTGTAGGATGACCCCTAAGATTGGCTTCCCCTGGAGTGAGATCAGAAACATTTCCTTCAATGACAAGAAGTTTGTCATAAAGCCCATTGACAAGAAAGCCCCGGTACATCACAGCTGTGTCCCTGTCTGCTGTCTATTTGCATTGTTGGTTCTATCCATTTGCTTAATCCAAAATCATTTCACTTCATTTTAGCAAGAGTCACTGATAGTTATGTTTGTTTTAACTGTGCCAGGACTTTGTGTTCTACGCCCCACGTCTGCGGATCAACAAGCGTATCCTGGCACTGTGCATGGGGAACCACGACCTGTACATGAGGAGGAGGAAGCCCGACACCATCGAAGTCCAACAGATGAAGGCTCAGGCCCGCGAGGAGAAGACCAAGAGACAAATGGAGAAGTGAGATGGGGGGTTAGACAGACGATTGTACTGTATGGTAATTTCTAGAGACTACACGTAAGTCTGAATTAGTTACTAGTTGACTTGTTTCCAGAAGTATAGACTGTAACTAGTGAGGAACAGCGGATCTGTAGAGGCTGTTAGCAGGTGTCTACTCATCCTTCATTCCAGAGCACTGCTGGAGAGCGAGAAAAAGAAGAGAGAGAATGCCGAGAAGGAGACGGAGAAGATAGCCAAGGAAACCATGGAACTGATAAGCAGATTGAAACAGATTGAGCAGGAAACCAAGAGAGCTCAGGAAGGTCAGAGTGTGTGTCTGTGTGTGCGTGTGTGGGCGCGCATTCATGTCCCATGTGTGTGTGAGTGCTTTATTTGCCAAATTGCATATATCGTGTGCGTTCATATTGTGGATGTTTACTCTGTGTGCGTGCTTAAAGAGCTGGAGGAGCAGACCCGTCGGGCCCTGGAGTTGGAGAAGGAGAGAAAGCTGGCCCAGGAGGAGGCAGAGCATCTGGAAATGGAGCGCAGGGCAGCGGTGGAGGCCAAGGCGGCTCTTCTGCAGCAGTCAGAGAGCCAGATGAAGAGTCAGGAGAGCCTGGTATGCAAACGAACTCGCACGCACGCGTACGCAAATAGGGTGACAGACATTTGGGGAGAACCCTGCCATGCTTTTCTTTCCAGGCCACCGAGCTGGCTGAGCTGACCTCGAAGATCTCCCTCCTGGAGGACGCAAAGATGAAGAAGGACGCCTGCGTCAATAGATGGGAGAAAAGGGTGCGAGCCAAGGAATAAATGAATGACTAAACGGGTGGCCGTGTTTGAGTATGTGCTGGTATGATGTGTTAGCGTTATCCTTGTCTAACGACACTGTGAGGAGAGTGTGGTCAGGTGGTTATGGTTCTGGTGGCTTTGGAACAGGCCAAAGATGTGCCGATGACTAAACTGATCCGGGTCTACATCCAGGATTCCATTCAGGGGGACCACGACGAGACGGATGAGAGCAGCGCCGAGGCCAGCGCCGAGCTGACATCACCAGGCATGGTCAGAGACCGCAGTGAGGAGGAGCGCATGACGGAGGCACAGAAGAACAAGCACTTAAAGAATCGCCTTAAGGTCAGAAACACTTGACCCATTACCTATGACCTTTACCAGTCTTATGACAGGGGCCCAGTGGAGTAAACGCCTAAAGACAGGTCTGACTTCAAATTATTTAACCTTAACTACAACTCTCTATGAGGGATTGTGTTCTGTCCTGGGGCTGTCATCCTGGGGCTGTGTCATCCTGGGGCTGTGTCATCCTGGGGCTGTGTCATCCTGGGGCTGTGTCATCCTGGGGCTGTGTCATCCTGGGGCTGTGTCATCCTGGGGCTGTGTCATCCTGGGGCTGTGTCATCCTGGGGCTGTGTCATCCTGGGGCTGTGTCATCCTGGGGCTAAATCAACGTAGGGCTATATCAACGTAGGGCTATATCAACGTAGGGCTATATCATCCTGGAGCTATATAAACATAGGGCTATATCACTGAGCTATATCAACTTAATTAATTGTTCTTTGATTGCTTCTGTTCAACACACCTTGGACATCCAGGTCCATTAAATCGACAACAGGAGAAGGAAACCTTGCCCAGTAGCATACTTGTCCGTATTTGGATGCTCTAACATGGGGCTTTCCGGTCATGTTCCTGGGGAGCAAACCTCCATTAAATTACCCCGATTCAGCTGATCAACCTACCAGTTATTCGAAACAAACTCCAGTTGGCCTGAAAACCCGCAACATGGATTGGATAGCCATGTTCTGAAAGCGTGTGTTTTCCGTGTACATTCATCCCCAGGCCCTAAGTACAGAGTTGGCCAGCGCCCGAGATGACAGCAAGAACACACCCAATGACCTGATTCACGCTGAGAATGTGAAGGCGGGCAGGGACAAGTACAGGACCCTGCGGCAGATACGACAGGGCAACACCAAGCAACGCATCGATGAGTTTGAGTCCATGTGAGAGACAGAGCAAACAAGTCTTCACTTAATCTATGTATTTAAATGTACGTTACTATAGTTATAGTGCAAGGCACAACAGTGGTTTGACTTTGGAAGCACTGACGGCATTTCCCTATGGAAAGCCGTTTTAACATTTATTATTTGGAACTTACATTTCATTATTTAAAAGTTACTAGCACTTATTGTTACTAGTATCTTTTTCATTTTACTAGAAAATGTTTAAAAAAAAGTTGCATTATGTTCAGAAATAAAATATTTCTTCTCAGTTGAGTGCAAAGATCATATTTTACCATCTCAAAAATGTAATGCGACATAATGCTCTGACGATCTCCATGCCATACAGACTGCCCATCAGAACAAATAATAATTTGCAAATGATTGGCATATAGTGGTGGATATCAACACATAGTTCAGGTTATGTTTATTTGGAATGCAATTTTTGCTATTAAATACTAAATAACAAATCCCAAATATATTTTCTCATTACTGAAGAGTGCCATCTACTGGCTGTAATATGCATTACATTTATGGGGTTTGTAATCTGGTGAAGTACAATTCTATCACTCTCAGATGTAGAGATATTATTAATCATATGTCAGGATAATATTGCTTTTGCTCATGTTTATGCAATCTTAATACATTCATGCCAAATAATTATTAGCTTATACTCTATGATGTAATTTTTCAATAAGGATAGTTAAAAGAGGGGAATTGTTTTAAGATTTTCCAAGGATGTCATCTAGAGGGAATAATGACGGCAAAATACTTTGAAATGTGGTTTATTATGAATCAAATAAATATTATTGAACAACAGTGAATCAGTTGTTGAGTGTTCTACATGGAGCTGCCTCAGCTAAAATGCCAAAAAAAAGCCTATTTGGAGAAAAAAAAAAGTTATATTCTGACGTAGGTTTTTGGATCGCTACATTAAGTAGACAGATAGTTGTAAGGTAAAAATCTTGTTTGCTACAGGGAGTAAAATATGTTTTTAGTCTAGAAGAGAAAGTTGACAAGAGCCTTACTGTACATAATTATTCAACTGTTTCACTTCACATTAGCATGGACTGAGAGATAACCTGGAGGGTAGTGTGCTTGAGGCACAGCAACTTGACCAGTCACTTATCAGTGCCCAGGTGTCTTTTCATACATAATGTTTGTCATAATGTATTTTTTGCAAAGCAGAATACAGTAGATTACTTGCCTTTTTTTGAGTTCTTCCTCCACTGTAATCAGCCATGACTCTATCACATGAAGAGTCAAGGAGATGTATCGTATGCCAGAAAAACTCCACCAACCAGCAGAGAGAACTGGTCTATCTGCCACTACCACTTAGTCCATCCTTGTCACGTGTGTGATGATAAGCATACTTCATATCGTAATACTTTTTTTTTATCCAGCCAGAGGAGTTAGAAGCTTGAGCCATGTTCTTTACTGTCAACCAGATAATACATTGCTCTTCACACTGCAGTACTCAGTATGAAACTGGCTGGTTTTCAGTTGAGTTAGAGCTTCTGTCATTTTAAGTATTTTCTTCAATACATTTTTGGAAATCTCTTGAGGTGATAAAACCCTGTTGTTGCATGTACTTCAAACATTATTTTAACAAATAAAAAAAAAAGAACATACTTATAAATACATCAGGTATGACTAATACATTGCTCTGCCACGACATAAACAGCAGCTTATGCTCTTTGGCCGGCAGCATTGCTGGTTTTGTAGTATGTTCTGTGTGGTGCATGGGTTCTCTTTATACAACGTAAAAATCAGGGTAACCGCTTGACGGAAATGGTTGTAAAAATACAATGTTAACGTTTGTTGGGCACAACCAGATGATGCGGGCATGTATTGTGCCATAATTACACTGTAGGTGTGATCGCACCTAGGTCTCATCCAATATACAGGTTCAAGGGTATGCCTGCATCATCTGGTCACGTGTGCAACAAAAGTTCCACATCTCACCTTTTGCCAACATTAAGGCGTTTAAACAGACAATTTATGCACTGCAACTGCCAATGTAATGTAATGCCAGGCAAACCGCTTTCCACTGGAAAGGAATGTACTTCTGGAGGTGTGATCAGGGTACATTTTAGCGTTTTGGCAGACACTTAAGTTTGCCTTGCAGCATTGCGTTACAGGTGCATTACATGTAGTGCAAATATAACGTTCATCAAGTGATGGACGTTAGACGGTATGATGGAAAATGGGGATGTGAAAACTTGTGTTGCCCAAATACCAATACTATGCGTACATGTAATTTTGTGCAACGACGCTGTAGCCAGGTGAGACCGATGTCAGCGCGTTAACCAAAGTTCTGAACCTAAGTGGTCAAATCTAAACCGAACTGCCGGTGTGTCCGAATAACATTTCTCACTGTTTTGTTATTGAAGAGAGGGGGGGGGGGGGTTAGCGTAGGAGTGAATTTGAGGACACATTGTTGTGACTGTGAGATAACACACCGAGCAACATTCAGGCATCGGGCTCTTCCACTTAGTTAAAATATATTATATAAATATATGTTCATACATGTACACATTTACAATTGACAGACCTAACGTGGATCGGGCATGGTTTTTGAACAATAAATGCTATTACAAATAATATGGTAGAAAAATGCACTTTAGCCTACAGACACACACGAGTCTAAACATGGGCACGTGCCAGCCAGTGTCTCCTTTGGGCTGTCGAGGTCACGCTGGGTAAGCAAGCTGCTGGGGCGTCGAATAAGAGTTGTTGTTAATACAGGCTCCCGTAGTTAAGCTAGAGGCGGTAGCCAGACATAACGAAATATAATGAGTCTCCAGTTACACGGTTGCGAATTTGACGTAGGTCTAGTTGTTTCTACTCCCACAACTCGTAATTTGTTTTGTACCTCCTTTGCTTTTAGGCCTACCGCGCAAAACTGAAACCTCGAGAGATCATGTCTTTTGCGTCTGGGAAGACATCGAAACGATAATGCAGCACCAATATCCACAAGGATTTGACGTAGTTCTCTCACTCTTACTTCATGGACATTTTTGAGTAGCTCATAGGCCTACGGCAAAACTGGAACCTCGCGATCACGTCTTTATTTGGAAACGCATGCTCGTCTGGGAAGGAATATAAACGATAATGCAGTGTGGCGACAATATATCCGAGACAACGAATAAGTTAAGTCACGCCGTGTCTGTGTCACTAGGTTTAAGTTCGTTTGAGTTTGATATATTGGATAACGGACGGAACGATACAAACAACTGTCCAAATAACCGACACATTTTCTCTGATGAGACATCTTTAGAGTGTGGACCTATCGCAAGGATGACCTCAGAGTTAACTACCCAGATGCCAAAGAAAACGATTGTTAAATCAACAGATCACCAACAGTCGTTCGACATAAATCATGACAGTTGCGGACAAAATTATGAGGGCTTACAGACCGTGGAGCGTGAAAGGAACAGCGAATGGAACGTGACGACGCACGAATCGGAGACTGGCGGAGGTTTCCGTAAACATTCGGACACGTTCGTGAATCTTGATAACGCACTTTTCGTCCCCTCTCAGTTTGACGAATTGTTACCCTTAAGTCATAGATTTGGTAAATACTCCCCAATTCCGTTATTTGGTCAGGACTCTCCGGGCGCGTGGACCGTCAATGACCTTACTGGAAGCAGCAGCAACAAACAGTACAGCAGCAGTATTAAAGCCGAACCAGGTCGCGAGAGACCCTGTCCGGTAGCGGGTGGATCTTGGTTTTGTAAATATTGTGACAACAGAAACAGCATGTCTCTTGGAGGAGATACATCCTGTCCCTGTTACTCGTCCTCTGGGGGTAACTATCAGGATATTGAGCAGGGTGGGGCAGAAGAGGCCCATATCCAGATGCAAGGTTACCAGAGTGCGATGATGCGTGAAAGGGGACTTCAAGTATATCACTCCGCTATCATGAGGGAGAGTTCTGGGTGGATGGGTGCCGAATCCAGCTTGAGGTAGATACAGCCTACTCGTTACATAAAACTTTTATAAATTGTTTGTTTGTTTCACAAAGAAGACCAAAAGGATCCATTCTAATCCACGTAGCTGCTTTAAGTTATTGTTATCATGTCAAAGCAACCTTGTAAATTAGTTATAATAGGCTGAAAATACTAGTTCTATTGTTTGTATTATATAGTTAAGTAATGACAAGGGATGCAAACCAGATGTTTGTGCACTATTTACTGCCTCTTGGGATGCAGCATTAGTAAATATGAATGACTTCAGCCAATTCCCTCCAACACCTGGCTGCCAGAGATACTAAAACCACCATGCCTCCGCACTAGTAAAAAGTCTGTTGGTGTTCGGGTGTTGCTGCTGTCCTTACTTGGCTGTCTAGTCTTCACCCACCTGTGTGGTTCTGTCCTGCTCTCAATTGTTCGCATCCCTATTTATGAAGCATAAGACCATTAGGCTCACAGTCTGCTATCTACTGGCCTTCAGCGAACCAGGTGCAACATGTTTAGTCTCAGCCCGCCAGGCCTCTAGGACACTGGGCAACGCTCACCATTCCTCACAATAATGTCAAGGCTGTAGCGGTGACTCGTTGAAAAGTTTAGTGGTGACTATCAGTCAAGTTCAACATTACTATATTATACTAAATAATACATAGGGATGTATATTGCACTTTGTCATTGTGTTTATGTTAATGAATGAGAATGGAGGAGTGGCTGGGAATCAAATCATTAAAAGAAGCGGGGGGAACGTCTTCACTCTGTTATATTGTGCCAACAACAATCACCTTGTTCCCAAACATCCTTCCTGGCTACAATTCATGTCCCCGTCCAACCTTACCATTGTTGCCTACCAATCTGGTAGGTAGGAGTGGATGTGCTGGAACACTAACTGGTATTCGAGAACATTATAAGTGCACGTTGAGGATGTTGTGATTTGGGCCTAGTTGCTTAAGGTTCAAGAGTTGATAATATCGCATAAGCAGAGATGAAATGGTGTGACACTGTCATAAGATGGCTCCCGTACAACGAGATAACTGGTTCACTTATAGTGCCTAATATGGCAGTCTTACAAAGACAGTCGGCTAATAACAAAACCTTGTATGTGTTTGCGAGGGCGAAACCTTGTATGTGTCTAGAAGATGGAGGCGATTGTTACTCGGGCCTTGTGCGCTGACGGATGTCCGTGCGTCTGTGTTCCAGATGTGAAGGTATTTTGCCGGTGACGGTGTATTTCACGGACCGCCGCGTGTGCCAGGTGTGCGGAGACGACGCATCCGGCTGCCACTATGGAGCGGTCACCTGCGGAAGTTGCAAGGTGTTTTTCAAGAGGGCTGCGGAGGGTGAGAGACACGCGCACTCACACACATGTATCCCCCTTCCGGAACTCCTCAATTCCTGTGTACCAGCCCGGTTTGTTGTTGTGTGGGCCCAGGTAAGCAGAACCACCTGTGCGCCAGCCGTAACGACTGCACCATCGACAAGCTCCGGAGGAAGAACTGCCCTTCTTGTCGCCTCCGACGGTGCTTCCTGTCGGGAATGAGTCTCAAAGGTAAACAGATATGTTTGTTGATACGATGTTTGTCAGACGGAGACAGTGGGAAAGACGAGGCGACGTACTCTGCTGAAATTAGCAGTGGGCCCGGATTTGAACCCACGCCGCGATGGTATATGAGCACCGGAGGCAGTGGCGTACTCTTCCGACACACCTACAGCCCTGTTCTGTTTCGGCACGCCGGGAGTATGTTGATTTCCATTGCGACTCTGCGTTCGCCTTGCAACAATGAGTTGGCATTTGCAGAGCGTTCGGCGTGGTGCGTTGGCAGAGGCCATTGCAGCGTAAAGATGCGTGCGCCGGATTCATTGAACGTCTGAATGTTCGAGTCATATAGAGAAACGGCTCGGCAGAAACCGTAGCGACGGTTGGGCACCAAAACCTCGCCCCACACATACACAGATGAAGCACAAATAAAATTTTGTGCATTGACGCAGTAGGTGTGATTGAATGTGTCAGACAGCTGAAACACCCTAGGCCATTATATATGTAATACATCACAGCACATTTTAGGCTGCACAAGAAACTGTAGAGAGGGTGGGATCATTACTGGTTAATGTCATGCGTGGCTGACATGTCGTCAGAGCACTGTGTATCCAAAGTAGTTATAATGTGAATAAATTAAACCTTATTTGTGTTATGCAATTTATAATTCATAGAAGTACCATGCATATTGTATGTATTCGTAACAAAAGAGCTGTAGAAACCAGAATCCTGAGGTATTTTTGGCCGCCGTGGAGGGTGGATATTTTTGGGATCGGCCAATATTTTTTTTTTTACAGTAACCAACTATAGTGTTGATAGAAGACAGGGAGTCATAGTATAAATTCAGTATGCTTTAGCAACATTTAAAGAACGACATCATGCCAATAAAGCATTTTGAACTGAAAGAGATGTAGAGATAATTAAGGAATGAGGGAAAAGGCCTACCAAACCTATTTCTCTCTATATATTCATGTCCTGATTTATTTTGTATTCAGGACAGCCTCCACCCTCTGTTACTCATTCTCTCTCTGTTTCTATCGGCGTCTTTCACTCGCTCCGTCTCTCTATCTGCGTCTTTCTCCCTGTGTGTCTGCCGCTTTGCCCCCGCCCTTTCCCTCTGACTGGTTTTTTCCCTCTTTGTCCTACTTATGTAAAATGGATTTCAGGCCAGAAGCTAAGGGGGGCTGGCCAGCTGAAAGGAGGAGTTGAGGGGGGAACACAGGCACCAGGTACTGAGAAGACCAAAGAGAGGGATGAAAAGAGGGCTGGGGGGCAGCAGTTAGCCCCCATTTCCCAGAAAGTTCAATGTGAGATTCAATATTACCGTAGGTTATTTATTTTATTCCTTCTTTATACATAACAGAATGCTTCTTTTTTCCCCCTCTAAAGAATGGTCTACTCAATAAAGATGTCCTAAAGTCGTTCCGTTTCCTCTTAACTCCTCTTATCTCTCTTCCCAGGCTTTGATGCCCCCCAGGCTTTTGGCCCCACTGCCGGCCTTCACCCTTCACTCCTCAGTGTCCTGAGTTCTATCGAGCCGGGATTGGTCAACGCGGGCCATGACCCCTCCCTGTCGGACTGTCCCGCCTCATTATTGACCAGTCTCAACGAGCTGGGAGAGAGACAACTGGTGTCTGTCGTGCACTGGGCTAAAGCCATGCCAGGTAAAGTGCAATTACATGGCTCCATATTTATTTGTTTATTAGGCTACTTTACAGTTGGCTGCATTAGCACGAGGGGTGAACCATGAAAAAAAGGCAGCTGGTGTCTTTGGTCATCCGGTTTAAAGCTATGCAAGGTCCACAATGGTTCCGACTGTCACTACGCGGCAGTGGCCAGCCTCTAACTCTGGGCAGACAGCTGTGTGTTCAGTTCTGCGTGACAAAATCAATGTGCTCTGGTTATTTTATTATTTCTCATTACTATGTCCACTTCTGTGTTACATTTCTCTCTCGGCAGTGTTGACAAGGAGCTGTAACTGAGCGTCTCGCTGCACCGTCACAGTGGCTTTATTGTGGGCGTGGGACAACTTTGGCTTTATTAGTTGTAGCCTCAGGTTTTATGGGTAATGTCTTCCCCACTAGAGGGGGCTATACGCTCATAAACGGGGGTTTGTCTGTGTTCTGTAGGTTTCAGGCAGCTACATGTTGAGGACCAGATGTCGGTGATCCAGTCTTCCTGGCTTGGGGTGATGGTGTTTGCTCTGGGCTGGAGATCCTACACCTACACAGATGCCAGGGAGCTCTACTTCGCCCCTGACCTCATCTTCAATGAGTAATTTCAACTACCGTCTCTCCAAATGCAATATTAAAGAAAAACTTACCACCAGTCTTCTAGTCTTATGTGTTCAGACAGGCGGGCAGGCAGCCAGCCAGACAGGCAGTCAGACAGGCAGGCAGACCATAATCGGACCAGTGTATAAGGCTGGTAAGTGTTGGGAATGCCAACCCATCCCTCTCTTAGTCAAGACTTCATACTGTAGCACTCACGGGAATCCCAAACGGTACCCTGTTCCCTCCGTTTCAGTTTTCTATTTGACCGGGGCTGCAATCAAATGTAGGGCACTATGTAGGGAAGAGGGTGCCGTTTGGCACACGGGGAGGAGTTTCATGCAGCAGCAGATAGTCGTCCACTGTGACTGGCTGATACCAGCGTTGGCACCGTCCTGCATGGTAATGGAGAACACTGCCCCGGGGTCTGGTCCTCCTGTTCTCTGTCTTTCACTCTCCTCTCACCCTCACATTCTCTCGCTTTCTGTCTCTCTTTCTCCCTCCTTCCCCACTCCCCACCCCCCTGCCTCCCTCCCTCCCTATTTTCTCCCTCCTCCCCACCTCACTCTCCCCCAGTCAAAGGATGCGCGTGTCCAGTATGTATGAACACTGTGTCCGGTTCCGTCTGCTGTCCTCGAGGTTCTGTCAGCTCAGAGTCACCCGGGAAGAATTCCTGTGCATGAAGGCCCTACTCCTCTTCAGCATCAGTGAGTCCCATCCTCATAGAGCACACTGTTGAACACACACACACACACACACACACACACACACACCTAGGTTAAAACAAAGAGCTTTGTAACACCAAAACTAGTGGCAACTTAGCTGCAATGCAGTGGAAGTGGAAACCCATCATACTGAGTATGGAAACCCATCATACTGAGTACGGAAACCCATCATACTGAGTACGGA
>JACXGI010002246.1:61428-77058 GCA_016801175.1 Esox masquinongy
CACCCCACACACACACACACACACACACACACACACACACACACACACACACACACACACACACACACACACACTTCCCTAGAGCTCACTTAATGCCACAGTTAGACTCACCCAGTGTACACAATGAAACCTCCCAGCAAATCACTACATGAGAAAGGTCCAATCTTGCAGTTCATTCCTGCCACCGCAGTTAGTAACTGGGGTGAGAGGAGACATGTTTGGGGAATCAATAGGTTCAAATGGATCAGGGGGTCAGCGATACCACTGTGCTGTCCCTAATAAAACCCTATACAGTGCACTGCTGGGCTCTGAAGTGGTGCACTAGGAATAGGGTGCTGTTTGGAATGACTGACGTCTAGGGACCCAATAGGTTTGAACAGCCTTTGTATCCGCTAGTGTTACAGCTAAGCTTAAACAGGCTTTGTATACGAACTAACTAGTATTACAGCTAAGCTTAAACAGGCTTTGTATCCGAACTAGCTAGCTTTGTAGCTAAGCTTTAACAAGCTTTGTATCTGAAGTAACTAGCGTTATAACTAAGCTAGGATGACCACATTTTCAAACCCCCAAAGCGGGACCCTAGTGTACCGCACGTTCATGCACGCGCACATGTATGCGCTCATGCACGCATGTTGGTCATCGTGCGTGTTTGTGGTTGGTGGAGCAGGGGAGCTAGCCCAGTTTGTTACTGTTTTCACTGTCGTATGTTTTTACTGTTCCTTGAGCTTTAATTAGAATTGTTGCTTTGCTATGTATGTATGTTTGTATCCGAATTAACTAGCATTGTAGCTTAGCTTTAACATGCTTTGTAGCCGAACTAACTAGCATTGCAGCTAGGTTTGCATCCAAGCTCAGTTTAAACACGGAGCGGAACTGTCAGGTGTGGCTACTGTAGGATCCTATATGTTATTATTAGACAGGTGAATATTGCGTACATGTGAATCCTATTCTTAGATCACAATTCAAACCGCCTGCTTCTGTCAGTGGACTAAGGTCCTTGGAGGATACCAGAAAAATAGTCTGGGGGGGAGCGGGGTGTGGGGGGTTGTACACCTAAACACACACATACTGATCGTGAGGATACAGTTAAAGTAAGCTGAACAATCACCACACTGGGAAATTGTTGGGACCCGTTGTAATTACAAGGATAACTACAGTACACCTGCTCAAAAACACACACACATGCATGTACACACACAAACACACACACACACTGCCTTCGGGCTATCCCTCCTTACTGTAGCTCATCTCTGTAATTGGTCCTCCTCCTGGCTCTCCCTCTATCCACCCTCCTCCTCCCCATCTCCTACTCCCCTCTCCTCTCCTACTCTCCCACTACCAACTCTCATCTCCCCTTATCTTTCTGCTCCTCCTCTTCACCACCTTCACTCCTCTTCCTCCTCTCCTCCTCTTTCTCCTCCTACTCCTCCTCTATCTCTTCCCCCTCCTCTTCTCCCCTGGGTGAGACGTACCAGTAGATTTATGTCTACTGTCAGCCAGACACGGCTTATCCTGCTATCTCTGCTCATTATACTAGCTTCACATGGTCATACCATGTACCTTTAACAAGCTGCAGGAAGACATGGCTGGTGTGTGTGTATGTGTGTGTGTTTGTGTGCGTAAGACGGATTCCCATTCCGCAGCCTGAGCCAGCCATCCATCTCCCCAAGCACCATCACCGTTCAGCCTCTACAACATATAAAACGTCTGCAGTCAAATTTAACAGTCCAGGAAAGTGTAACTTAATAAAGCTTGTTAGAAACATAGAAACATATCAACTGGCTGTGGAACAACACAATCAAATCACAATGATAGAGCTTCCCATTAAGGAACATCATTAACGGAGCAACCCAATGCCTTTTGTAATTTAACTGTTTCCATAAAGAGCAAGTAACTTGTTCAAACATAGAGATATGAAAACAGTGGTGAGGATGGTGGTTAAACACACACACACACACACACACACACACACACAGACATACACACAAACACACACACACACAGACACACACGCACACACACAGCACATTGCTCCAAAGCCACATCTCGTCTGATATGATTAATTATGGTGCATTTTTGCTGGAAAAGAAAGCTGTCATTGGTTCATGCAGGCAGCACCCTGGCTGAGAGATTTTGAGGGTTGAAAGTGTGTGTGTATTTGCGCAAGCGTGTGCCCGTGCAGGCACGCAAGCTCATATGCGTGTGTGTGATGGTTCCTGGAAAAGCGGCATTTTATCATTGTACCACCAAGTACAGGGTTTTCAAATTTAGGACAGGTCGATTTATCCAAACTAAAACTGTTTGAGTTGGCGCGCCTGTAGCGTTTTTTTAAAGGGCACTTGGGTGATCTTGGGAGGGATTTTCTTTCTGTGGCCACATCCAAAGTAAACCTTTTCATTTCCAATGATACAGAACTAACGCAGCAGAGGCTGAGAGACTGAAAACAGAGTAGTTCTGCAACAAGCAGCTTACAATGGGTGTGTGTGTGTATGTGTGGGCTTGTGTGTATATCACCCTGAAAGCACAGATTCATAAACAGAACAACCATGGTTTGAAGTTGATTATGTGTTTTCCAGTGTACCAAATATATCAGATACTGTTGTTGCGGGGGGAACTGAGGGAGGTGGTCATTCTGGAAGTGGCCCTGCTCATATGACCTCTACATGGAGCAGACCTCAGCTAACAAGGTACTGAATTACCAGCCCTTTGTGCCGTGCCTGAACAGCCTGATTTGTGCAGGCTTGAGAGCTTGGTGTTCAGAAGCCTCGGTCAAGTACATAGGTTGGCTGTTCGTGGCCTTTAGATTGCAGGCCTAACTGGACTAAAAGCAGAGAGACTAGCGTGTCCTGCTCCCTGTCAGCAGTCGTTGGCAGTCCTGCTGCATGGAGAAGAATGCACACAACGAATTTTGGAATGTTGGAATCCTATTGCATTGGAAATGTGATTTGCTGATTCACAATAAAGCATTTACGTGTGTTGGAGAGAGTGACGTGCGGAAAAAACGGATGCGCGCATGCCCATCGGAGTGAGTGACGCGCGTAAAAAAGACAGACGACACATGCCCATCAGTATGCGTGACGTACGTCACCAAAACGGACGGGCACACGTCAAGTAGAAAGGGAACTAGATGGCAAAGGGGCACGTGCCCTGCACAGGTTGAGCCTTACCCGGGTACGTGCCCTGCATGGAATACAGACCTATATAATGACAACAAAACATTTTTTCCTGATGTTAAAGAGGTGAAAAACCCCCCGCTGATAAGTCGCTCAGTTCCTTTACCTGGCTTGTGTTTGTGTGTGTGACGTGGTCATGATGTGGGGTTTCCACCATGTGTTTGACTTGGTCACGATGTGGGTCAGCTTTGAAACGACACCCATGCCACTGTCATCAACTGGGCTGGAAGGCTGTCCCTCTGAATCTTCACTGCTGATGCACGCTAACATGGACTACATGAGTGTACACCTGTCTACTGGATCTGTCAGGTGAGGGGATAGAACACAAACGGATGACAGGATGCATAAACAATGTTCCTACAAGCTGAGTATAAGAGTAACAGCCCAGGAAAAGAAAACATTGAAGACCCCATATTGGGTAAAATGTTGTTACATTAATTTTGTAGCATACTAAGTGTGTGTGTGCGTGTGTGCGTGTGTGCAGTGGGGGTGGGGGTTCTTCTTTATAATGAGCTGTAAATCCTCCACCACTAGTATTCGCTGTCAGTTGATACACTGCCTGGGGGCAGAGACCCAGGAATAGACTGTCAGAGGAAGTTCCAGGGTGGCTGTACCCCGCTCAGAGCAGCACATTCTGGGGGACGGTATGGGGGCTCGTGGCCCGGCCTGGTCCAGCATGACGCTTCAGTAGAGAGAGTGGAGGTTTTAATTAACTCCAGCTGTGGCTCATCTCCCTCCCAGCAGGGATCTGCTGTCCCACTGCCCTCCCGTCCTCTTGTCCTCTGCACACACACACACACACACACACACAGGCGAGCGAACACACACGCCACCTATACATGCACCCAAATGCACACTCTAAGACACACCCAGTCGCGAATACAATGATGAACCGTGGCTGCGAAATATTGACAACTGTGTATACAGTATCATTAAGTGAATATGTTCGGTCACCCTCCTAGCTGTTTCTCTTCAGCTGCCCGACTCCCCTGACCTCTTTTCAGGAAGTTCTTAGAGGAGATAGATAGCCTGGAGACGATCGGTTGAGGTTGTTGATTTGTAACGATGATCTGTCTAAAAACAAGAGAACGACGATGGAAGAAACATGCTGGGAGTGGATGTGCCTGGGCAAGCTTCCCCAACAGCACCCCCAGTCCCTGCCTAGTGCACTAGTTTTAACCTGAAGCCCTATGGTCAATGGGGCACTAAATAGGGAATAGAGGGCCATTTGTCACACACACATTTGTGTGACTGTCTTTGTTCCCTTCCCCGGCCGTCCTGTAGTGTATCCAGCCACGCCAGAACAGCTGTGAGCGCCACCATGTAATAAAAGTCTAATGCAAGCAGCTGCCTGGGGTTTTTACAGCGTAATGAGATGGTGTGGTAGATTACCACACTCTACTACTCCCACAGAGAGGTGCTGGCACCCCGACAACAGCATAACCCCCCCTCCCTCCCCCAATGGTACAATTACACTTTATAGAGGGGCTAATAGAATCTCCACACAACGCCCTGTAAGCAGGAATCACAAGTATTAAGCACTGGTCATGGTCTGTGTGTAAAGGCTGGTCGTTGCCCTTCACATATAAAGGTTTTAATTAAAAGTCTGGGACAGACTGTCTGCAAGATTTTGCTATGTTTTTGTTTGCATATGTATATAAATCTGGGATTTGGAAACAAGTTTGTTAATTGATTCTAAAGATCATGTGTACGTATATATTTTTTGTATTTTAAAGTTTTATACAGCTCCGGAAAAAATTAAGAGACCACTGAAACTTTTTATTTACTTTCCAAAAAAGTTGAAAAGGAAAGTTTTGAGTGAGGAACAGAAGTGTTCAATTTGCAATGGTCTCTTAATTTTAACCCTTCTGTTCCTCACTCAAAACTTTCCTCTCTTAATTTTTTCCGGAGCTGTATGTATTTTAAAATCCTAAATGAATGAAGAATCAGCCGGGCCTGTAATACCATAAGGACCTCTTCTTCACATCCTCATTACAGTGCAACAAGACCACATTGTCATGGACTATTAAGCTTTTTAGAGATGATTGATAGATTTAAATGAACACTTCATGATTAACAATCAATGCCAACTCATTAATATTTAAACATAATAATAAATTAACATAATAATAATAAACACAAAAATAATTATGCATTAGGAAAATAAAGTATTTTGATCCTTTCACTTTCTATGCATTTTGTTGTTATCAAATTAATTTATAATTTATTTACATTTATTTGCTGCCAATCCACACAGAATACACCATAATGACAAAGGGAAAGCCTATTTTTAGAAATAAAAAACAAAAAATATGTACATAACCAGCATTGGACAACTGGACTTGGGCAGTTTCTCTCATCCTTCCTTCTAGGTCCTCACGAGGTCTGTCAGATTGGATCGTGAGGGTTGGTGAACTGCAGTATTCAGGTCACCCCAGAGATGTTCAATGACCTTTGATCTTTGGCTGGGCCACTTCAGGTTTGCCTTGGCTTTGGGCTTCGGGTCGTTGTAGTAGTTAGAGATAAATCTTCACCCCACTATGAAGGCCTTTGTGCTCTGCCTCAGGTTTTCTTCAAGGACCTCTATTTATTTAGCTCCATTCATCCTCCTCTAAATCCCGAGAAGCATCCCATAACATGAGGCTCCCACAAACATGCTTCATCATAGTGATGGTATTAGCCAAGTAATGAGTGGTACCTCATTTTTGCGAGATTTAGCACTTGGTATTTAGGCCTAATAAGACCAGAGAATCATTTTTGTTATGCTCTCAGAGATCTTCAGGAATCATGTCATGTGCCTTTTACTCAGGAGTTTCTTCCGTCTAACCACTCTGTAGGCTGATTGATGGATTGCTGCAGATATGTTTTTCCTTGTGGCAAGTTCTCTCATCTCTGCAGAGAAATTCTGAAGCTCTGTTAAAGCAGCCATTATGTTTTTGGTCACCTCCCTGACCAAGGCCCTTCTTGCCCGGTTACTTTGGCCGAACGTCCAGCTCTAGAAGGGTCTTGGTGGTTCTAAACTTCTATAATTTCACAACGATAGAACCCACTGTGCTCCTTGGGAAATTTTAATGCTACAGCAATTTTTCTATGACCTTCCCCAGATCTAATGAATGCCTTGACACAATTCAGTCTCAGAGGTCAACAGAGATTTCCTAGGACTTTGTTTCGTTCTCAGTAGTTTTCAGTCTTGAGATGACAAAAATCACGCAAGTCCAAAATAAACCTCAGTGCTTCAGGAAAAAACAAAGTCAGTGGTCTTATGTAACGTCCAATAGCTCATAGGGAGACTAAGTCCCTTAAACAGGGCTAAGCTTACAGCAATAACCACACAGCCAACCAATACTTCCAACAGTGGCTAGTAGCTGGAAGATGATGGACTGACGCACGATTCTGCTGTGATACAGAGTGTGTTTCTTTTGTCAGCACACAGCATTTAAAGTGAAGCTCTATGGATTCCAAAGGGAGTTCCTCCCAAATGCACAGCCTGGCCTGGTTTTATGGCAGAGAAACAAGAGCAATTAATAACAACAGGTGCAATAAATTGTGCTCTGCCTGTACTCAGCAGCCAGGCTGGGGTTGTCCACAGGGTACCTGAATCACCAGGCTGCCCTATCACTCAAATTATCTACATGAGATATTTACGCGTTCTATTTTCAATAAATTGGCGCACATACTTAAAATGTGTTATCGCTTTGTCATTATGGGGTATTGGGTGTAGGCTGATGGCGAAAGATATATATTTGATTAGTTCAGCCACCATGTATTAGTTTAACCATTTATTAGAGAATTTATGCACAGCAATGTAGATACAGTACGATGTCCTGGCATTAGGTTCCGCTCCTCTGGGGTAACTCATTGCCATCACAAGATCGTGTACACGATACTACCAAAATAACATCACCATGATATTATTATTAGCAATCCCCACAGGCAATGAGCAAAGGAACACAGTACCGATCCCCCACAGAAAGGAAACACAGAACCAAACAGGTGGAGGCAGCGTGGTGGGTGGATTTTAACCAGCATGCTAGTACAAACATCAGCATATCAGACTGAATGAGTAACCTGACGTTTAAATAGACAGGTATAAAATTGGACATCGTGAAAGGAGCAATCTGCATCAGCTGAAGCGTTGCTGACTGATTATCACTTGAGTTTCCTGGCTGAACTGGCCACACTATGTTACGACAATATAATAAAATATGGAGAAAGTAAAGGGGTCTGAGTACTTTACAAAAGCACCATATATGCAGTATATATCTATCTCTCCCTCTCTCTCTCTCTCTCTCTCTCATATATTATATATATATATAAATATATATATACACCGATCAGCCATAACATTATGACCACTGATATGTGAAGTGAATAACATTAATAATCTCGTTATCATAACACCTGTCAGTGGGTAAGCAGAAAGTGAACATTCTGTCCTCAATGTTGATATGGTAGAAGCAGGAAACATGGGCAAGTGTAAGGATCTGAGCGACTTTGACAAGGGCCAAATTGTGATGGCTAGACGACTGGGTCAGAGCATCTCCAAAACTGCAGCACTTGTGGGGTGTTCCTGGTCTGCAGTGGTCAGTACCTATCAAAAGTGGTCCAAGGAAGGAAAAGTGGTGAACCAGCGACAGGGTCATGGGCGGCCAAGGCTCACTGATGCATGTGGGGAACAAAGGCATTCATGTGGATGTTACTTTGACACGTACCATCTACCTGAGCATTGTTGCAGACCATGTTCACCCTTTCATGGCAACGGTATTCCCTGATGGCATTGGCCTCTTTCAGCAGGTTAATGCGTCCTGCCACAAAGCAAACATTGTTCAGGAATGGTTTGAAGAACACAACAAGTTCAAGGTGTTGACTTGGCCTCCAAATTCCCCAGATCTCCATTCAATCCAATCGAGTATCTGTGGGATGTGCTGGACAAACAAGTCCGATCCATGGAGGCCCCACCACACAACTAACAGAACTTAAAGGACCTGCTTCTAACGTCTTGGTGCCAGATACCACAGCACACCTTCAGAGGTCTTGTGGAGTCAGTGCCTCGACGAGTCAGGGCTGTTTTAGCGGCAAAAGGGGGACCTACACGATATAAGGCAGGTGGTCATAATGGTATGGCTGATCAGTGTATATATACTTTTATTGAAAAAAACATTTTGCAACAGTTTCTGGGCCCAGGAGGCAGCTGCCTAGACCATAAGACTCACATAATTAGGCAACCCTAGGCCAACCTTGGCCAAAAACTGTTGTCAACTACTGTCAACTCTGGCAGTGGCTTGTCAACTCTGTCACTGATTGCTAATCCCCTGAATATAGATGGTTTTGGTAAATTTTATAAAATATATTTAGAACATATGATTCATCGCTTCGTGCATTTGCTGTGCAAGAACTTAGTTGCTTTATAAATATATGGGTATGTTTGGAATTCAGTAAAAACATGCTGAAACACTTAACCATTATAACAGGATCTTCCGTTAGACGTTTCAGAGACATGTCTGTAATACCATTTAATTTTAATTGTTCTTCATGAGTCTTGATGCGTGAATCAACATTAGGTCTATGAACATAAAATGAAAGTTGACCAGTTGAAGAGTTTAAGGTGTCCCTGAAGAAATGGGCACCACTGTGTTGTTAGGGTCAGAATTGACACAGTCCTGGAGAATAGTGGTTGGGAATGCTGCTGAGTGCAGTTACAGTGGGGGACATATCAACGACATAGTGTGCGGAGACACTCGGTTATGTCTAACACCACACAGATGCCAGGATTATCACCAACTGGTTTCACAGTGTAGACCTGCATATTCCAGGTGTAAGTGCTTCTTGCATCACATGCCACCCATATTTTCTTATTTCATAGGCTTGTTAGGCATATATTGTCTGATTACCCCCCACATTCTAAGAGAATGGAGTCTTTCTGGAAAACTAGCCTCTGCAAACATTATCATGGCACTTCAAACAGAGATCCCGTTTTATGAAATTCCCTGCCTAAACGTTAGTTTGGCTCTGGGAGCCCGAAAATTGTGTCAGGACTACTCTTTCAATAAATATCGCAAGATCAGCGCGCATGCCACAAATCCAAGAAGTGCATTTGTAAATGACACACACACATACTATGATGTTTCTGAGATTTTCAGGAATTACTTTTCATTGTTGAGTGATGTGTCTTTAGAACCTGTGTGCTGACAATTTCAGTCTGATAGCAAGGGGAAAAGTTACATTTATATTGGGCAGGGCTAGCCCAAATCATGCCTAATAATCTCTTACATTTGTTTTGATTAACTTGCGGGGCAATAACTTTTTTAGACCTAATGATCGCATTTGATCATTATTGTGGTATAGTTTTCACAGAAAAATGTGACCATATTTAATGTAAAAAAAAAATATTTGGGCAGGAATCAAATATTTTTTCAGGGCACTGTAGAACATACAGTTGTCTGGTGCAAGGAACAGATATTATACAGGTAATAATAATATTAAATAGAATATTTGCTTATCATTGAAAAAATATATGAATTGAGTTTTTTGTGATGGAAAGCAAGTGATATATTCAAAAATGTATGTATGTGGTCTGTATGGACTACTCAATTTAAAAAACAAGTATATTTTGTAACTCTAGATTGAAGGAAAACTCATTGTTGAAGGATAATATATAAAATGTGATGGCTGCGTTGTTATTCATCATGTACCAATATTATGAACATAACACAAGGCTTAATGCCTAGACAATAAACATACAGCGGGTGAAATGGTGGAATGAAATTTCAGCTTTGTTGTGATAAGAGGGGATGGGGCGTTAATAAACCAAAGTTCTTCGAAATACCCAATAGAATTTGAAACATGGAGGAAATGTTCAGTTGAGTAGGATGTATACAGTATACAGCTCCGGAAAAAATTAAGAGACCACTGCACCTTTTTCTTTCCTTTCCAAAAAAGTCGAAAAGCAAGGTTTTGAGTGAGGAACAGAAGGGTTAAAATTAAGAGACCACTGCAAATTGAACGCTTCTGTTCCACACTCAAATCTTTCCTTTTCAACTTTTTTGGAAAGGAAAGAAAACGGTGCAGTGGTCTCTTAATTTTTTCCGGAGCTGTATGTATGATCTTGGGTCTGAGTTCCTCTCACCTATATTCTACTAAAGCCTATCCTTCTCTCCTCTCCCTTCCAACAGCTGTGTGTCCAGAGGAATGCAGTGAGCCAGTGTAGGATAATGCAGGAACCAGATCCAGTGTTTAGGAAATCAAAGCTCGGTCTGGTCAGAGACATTTATATTTCCCTTGTGGAGCAGATCATCTTACAGGGTACTGCAGGAGGGTTGCTGTATAGGGCCAGGTCACTGGAACCACTGGTGGTACTATTTAATGGTTTGTGTAAAGGGCCAGATCACTAGAAACACTGGTCCTTCACACAAACCATTGGAGCACTGGTCTCACAGCAGCAACAGATGTTGACCCACAGACTAACATAGGAATAGTTGAAACTCTGTGCATGAATTTGTCTGTTGGTGGGATCGTGCGTTATCTATACCCACGTGTGACATAATGGAAATAATAGCAGTAACCCTGTCTATTGTATATATTTCTATTATGTTGTAGTGCTGTCGGTTCAGTTCCGTTCTATTTCACATCACAGCGCAGATTCAGATGTAGATTCCTCCCAGGTGCACGGAAGGATAAAGAGCAGATAAAAATGTCATATTTTGTTCTATTATATGATTCATTCTCAGATCTTTTCTAATTAGAGTTCGTACTCTTCCCTTGAAACAGCTCTGGGTCTGTCCTGTCATGTCTCGGCTATGGGGAATAGGCCCAAAGGTGTCTGGGGAACGGGGGGAGATGAAGTGATGGGACAAGAGAGACAGAAGAGGGGAAGGAAGTGGACGGGTTCTGATTGCGTACGGTAGTTTCCGTACGGTCTGTAAGGTGCCGGACTCTGGACTCATAGCTCTGTTATGCTCTGAGAGGTACCCTTGGGAGAACGGCGGTTGAATTTCAATGCTGCATATGACCAGAATTATTCCACACCTGAATGCAGACCCTTCCAGACAATTAGTGGAGAATTATAGATGGCCTGGAATTGGGTGATTTAATTTAGAGAGTTTATAGCTCTGTTCTCACCTTCACCCTCTCCACGCTCTCTCTCTCTCTCTTTCTGCCAAACTGCAGTTATAATTCATACACTCACACAAATACACTCGCAGACACACACACAGACAGACAGTAGGTGGTTCCGTGCCGCAGGCGAGGAGAAGAGCCACAGTCTCTGAGAAGGTAAATGAGAACAGCTTGGCTTTTATTGTGAAGGGAGAGGAAAGACTCAGGGTAAAAGGAGGGAGAGGAGTATCCTTAAGCAGGGAGTGAGGGAAGAGGAGTTAAGAATCAGGGCTGACAACAGGAAGAAATATCTTTAAGGAGGGAGTTAAGCGAGAGGCAAGAGGCGTTAGGGTTGGCAGCAGGACGGAGTCAGGGGAATGCCATTGGAGTGGGTTTAGCCTGGTACAAAAATATATGTTAATGTCTTCCTGACATTTTACTGATGTAAAACATGTTAATCAGCTTCACACTGGCAGCCCTGTCTCAGAAAATGCAAATGACGTCCAGTGATCAAGTCATTAGCCTAATATAACAGACTCATTACTCCCCTCATGTCATTATAATCACCTAACAATGTAGACTACACTGTAGACATGAGTCATTTGCAAACTACAAGACAATTCTAGATTACTGTCAGTTCTTCTGAACACCGAGCATTCTTAATGAATACAATCTCTGTTTCGGCTTGTCTCCTCCTATCCTCTAGTGTCATAACAACCATCCGGATCTCGCAAGGTCATAAGATACAACAGGACACTGGCGAAATCTTAGGTTGCATGCCTACGATCCCAATAGGATACCAGATTAACAATGCAAATTACACCTGATAGGACTGACTGCCCCTGGTGTCAGTGGTCAGTGGACACTATGGCCGTCGAAAGATACCACTGGAAAGGGCCTATCAGGCAGGATATAGCGTCACCACTTTGCCAAGAGAAGCCCCAGACCACCAAAAGGACACTGACAGACCACCAACCAAGACAGAGTATAGCCCACACAGTTCTCTCTCGTCGCAAGAGGCCCAAGTGTGCAAAAGCGGACAGAAACATCTTGTCAGTGACTCAACCCACTCATATCGAGGATAGCGGAAAGCCATGACAGGACAAAATGCACACTCTTCCGTCTAAAGGTACAGCAGAACATACAGTGTGCTCACGAGATCAGGATGTTTTTTATGAGGCTACCCATCCACTTCCCACTACTCCTCTCTTGTCTTTCTCTACTTCCTTCTCAACTTTCCTGTCTCATTCACTGTCTACACCCATTTGGAGGGGGGCGGGGGGGGGCACCCTGGGTTGCAGCTGTTCATACTCGGTGGTGTTATAGTGAAATAGGAATAATTGCCATGGCCACAGCTGTTTCCTACTGCTAATGCCCCTCTGCTCTAAGCCTGGTTATTATATAGAAGGAAGGGTGTGGGGGTGTCAGGGGTAACCCTTGATTTGGTTAACCTGCTACAGATGTGGCTAAATGATCAACTATAAACAAATGGATTAACCCTAACCTTAATCCTAGCCCTAGCTTCATGTCCACAACCCAGATTCAACCCTAACCCTAACCCCAACCCTAACCCCAACCCTAACCCTAACTCTAACCTCAACCCTAACCCTAACCGTGGTGCCTTAACAGTCAGAACACAAAATGTAACCCTTCAGAACCTTCTCACACTCAAACTCCCCTTCATTTCATACACAAACTCGTGACATTTCCCCAACACAACAGATTTCTTCCACCCGCTTAACATAAGAGTCACCACCTACCGACTGCTTACCCCACCCACCAACCGCAGAGACCACCATCCACCAGAGAGACTCCACCCACCTACCGCAGAGACTCCACCCACCTACATCAGAAACCCCGCCCACCTACCGCAGAGACGCCACCAACCTACCGCAGAGAACCCGCCCACCTACATCAGAAACCCCACCCACCTACCACAGGGATCTGACACACCTACCGCAGAGATGCCGCCCACCTACTGAAGAGATGCAGCTCACCTACCGCAGGGATCTCAAACTTTGGAACATGTTCATCAATGATGTGCCACTAACAACACATCTACACAAAGGAAGAAAACAAACAATGCAGACTAATTTGTCTATCTCCAGTCAGCATCCTGGACCACAGTCCTGAGGAGAGCTGCCGTACCCGGACAGCTTGTATTTCAAATAATAATGTAGTGCCTTTGCCTGTAGGGGTCAGTGGTGGCCCAATTAGAAGAGACAGAAGGGCCACTAACAACGGCAGGAAGTTACAAAGGAAAAGATAATGCATGTATTTGCCTTGTGTTTTTTGTCTTTAATATTGTTTCTAAATGTATTTATTTATTTTATTTCTTATATTAAGCACTTTAAGTAGCATTTATTTTTAAAGCCCTTGATCAATTCATTGCTTCTTCTTCTGGTCTGATTTTTCATTAGTTGCTGTCCTTTTTTATTCAATTGTAAATCCATTGGTTTATCTATTTTCCCTGCTTAATGATAAATATTATTTTTTTTCTTGTTTACCAGCAGTGCTTAATGTCTTACCTTCCTTACAGTGATAAGTCCCTCCGTGACATGTCGGCCATCCACTGAGTTCTCATGCTATCAACCATCCTATGGTCTTCCACACTCTCCAGACAGATCATACAATCACAAAAAGGGTGCCTGTCAATAGTCCATATTTTAATATTAGAGTGCAAATACTGAAGTCTCATGATTATGCTTTTACTGTAGTATTAAATATAATACTGCTGGATTCTGGTAACTAGCAGTATTAGTTATGAGTTAGCCTCTGTCAGACATAGAAATATCCCATTACGATATATTAACACTCTGACCTTTCTATAACTAATACATTAATGAATATATATTCATTAATTATATTCATTAATTTTTATATATATATATATATATATATATATATATATATATATATATAGTGGATATAAAAAGTCTACACACCCCTGTTAAAATGCCAGGTTTTTGTGATGTAAAAGAATGAGACAAAGATAAATCATGACAGACATTTTTCCACTTTTAATGTGACCTATAATGTGAACAATTCCATTGAAAAACAAACTGAAATCTTCGAGGGGGTAACATGAAAAATAAAAACCTTACAATAACCTGGTTGCATAAGTGTGCACACCCTCTTATAACTGGGGATGTGGCTGTGTTCAGAATTAACCAATCACATTCAAACTCATGTTAAATAGAAGTCATTACACACCTGCCATCATTTAAAGTGACTCTGGTTAATCACAAATAAAGTTTAGCTGTTCTAGAAGGATTTTCCTGACATTTTCTTAGTTGCATCTCAGAGCAAAAGCCATGGTCCGCAGAGAGCTTCCAAAGCATCAGAGGGATCTCATTGTTGAAAGATATCAGTCAGGAGAAGGGTACAAAAGAATTTCCAAAGCATTAGATATACCATGGAACACAGTGAAGACAGTCACTGTGGAGAAAATATGGCACAACAGAGACATTACCAAGAACTGGACGTCCCTCCAAAATTGATGAAAACACGAGAAGAAAATTTGTCAGGGAGGTTTCCAAGAGGCCTACAGCAACATAAAAGGAACTGCAGGAATTTCTGGCAAGTACTGGCCGTGTGCTACATGTGACAACAATCTCCTGTATTCTTCATATGAATGGGCTATGGGGTAGGGTGGCAAGACGGAAGCCTTTTCTTACAAAGAAAAACATCCAAGCCTGGCTGAAGTTTGCAAAAACAAACATCAAGTCTCCCAAAAGCCTGTGGGAAAATGTGTTGGTCTGATGAAACCAAGGTTGAACTTTTTGGCCACAATTCCAAAAGGTATGTTTAGCGCAAAAACAACACTGCACATCACCCAAAGAACACCTTACCCACAGTGAAGCATGGTGGTGGCAGCATCATGGTTTGGGGCTGTTGTTCTTCAGCTGGAACCGGGGCCTTGGTCAGGGTGGAGGGAATTATGAACAGTTCCAAATACCAGGCAATTTTGGCACAAAACCTTCAGCCGTCCGTTAGAAAGCTGAAGATGAAGAGGAAGTTTACCTTTCAGCATGACAACGACCCAAAGCACACATCCAAATCCACAAAAGCATGGCTTCACCAGAAGAAGATTAACGTTTTGGAATGGCCCAGCTAGAGGCCAGAGCTGAATCCAATTGAACATCTGTGGGGTGATCTGAAGAGGGCTGTGGACAGGAGATGTCCTCGCAATCTGACAGATTTGGAGCGCTTTTGCAAAGAAGAGTGGGCAAATATTGCCACGTCAAGATGTGCCATGCTAATAGACTCCTACCCAAAAAGACTGAGTGCTGTAATAAAATCAAAAGGTGCTTCAACAAAGTATTAGTTTAAGGGTGTGCACACTTATGCAACCAGGTTATTG
>JACXGI010002247.1:0-16607 GCA_016801175.1 Esox masquinongy
AGCATTAATAGTAGTAGTAGTAGTAGTATTAGCAGCATTAATAGTAGTAGTAGTAGTATTAGCAGCATTAATAGTAGTAGTAGTAGTAGTATTAGCAGCATTAATAGTAGTAGTAGTAGTAGTATTAGCAGCATTAGCAGCATTAATAGTAGTAGTAGTATTAGCAGGAGGAGGAGGAGGAGGAGGAGGAGGAGGAGGAGGAGGAGCAGCAGCAGTATTAGCAGCTGTAGAACTGGTATTAGCAGTAGTCAACGTCAAAGTATTTTATGACATGGCACACAACATCTACGCAGTAAGCATTAAGAAATATATGAAGCAAAAAATATACATAACAATGTAAATTAGCAGCAATTCCAAAGAGTGTAGGATGGGGTATATGGAAAGTATGGATAGTAATATTAAATATCATAAATATAGGTGTAATATTTTTATGAATGGTACATTAAAATATGTTAATGTACATAGAAAGTCATCAGCGCATTTGAAATGTTCATGTGATCAATATGGTCATAGATCAGTGTTGCTGGTTGAGAAGACAAACTGTTTGTGAGTCTGGAAGTGCATGCCCAAATTCTCCGGTAGCGTCTACCAGACGGCAGCTGTGTGAACAGACCATTGTCTGGGTGGCTGGGTGGCTGTCTTTTATGATGTTCCGTGCTTTCCTAAGGCATCGTGTATGGTAGATACAACAGCAACATTAGCAACAGTAGTAGTTGTAGTATCGTAGTTGTATTGTAGTAGCTGTAGACACAGTAGTAATAGTGTTTAGGATCATGTAAACACACTGTTTTGAGTTAAGAGTGACAGAGGGGCAGATGGATGAGATCCCTCTCAAGAGTTTTCTCTCTCCTTTCTGTCAGTCAGCGTTACCGTGCTACTGTCAGGAAGGATTTCAATTTCACACTCTACTGGGGCGCCTAACCCTCAATATTTAACCATACGGGTAGAAATAGAAACTAAAGCGAGGACATTGATAAAAGGATCAGCATGTGTATTCATAATTGAATAAACAGGCGGGAAATACATGAATGACTAGACCAAGAGCTTATTTGGAAGTGCAAGTTAAATTCAGTTAATGGTGGCCATTTACCTTCTGTAGTGTAAAGCTAATGGGGCGTTCTGTAAGCCTAGCCTATACCGTTGCTTTGGGTTGCACCGTATTCAGCGGTGGAACGCTGACATACATTGCCTTAAAAATATGGACATGTATCTACTTTGTCCCTAGCAGAGTCCAGTTTTCTGAGGTAATGTACAAATGTGAGGTATATACCGCCTTTCACCACAGTTGGGTTAGGGTTGGCCACTCCATTATAGACAGAATACCAGCTCACTACTAGTTTGGAGCTGTGTTTTGGGTCATTGTCCTGTTGTAGGAGGAAATTGGCTCCAATCAAGTGCCGTCCACAGGGTATGGCATGGCATTGCAAGATGGTGTGACAGCCTTCCTTCTTCATGATCCCTTTTACCCTGAACAAATCTCCCACTTTACCACTTTACCAAATCTCCCACTCCCACTTTACCAAAGCACCCCCAGACCATCACATTGCGTCCACCATGCTTGACAGATGGCATCAAGCACTCCTCCAGCATCTTTTTTATTTGGTCTGCGGCTCACGAATGTTCTTCTTTGTGGTCCGTACACCTCAAACTTAGATTTTGTCTGTTGATTACACTTTTTTCCAATCTTAAACTTTTCTTTTTATTGGCCAGAAGTCGCCTTGGAGTCGCCTCTTCACTGTTGACGTTGAGACTGGTGTTTTGCGAGTTCTGTTTAATGAAGCTGAGGACAGTTGAGGACCTGTGAGGCGTCTGTTTCTCCAGACACTCTAATGTTTTTGTTCTCTTGCTCATTTGTGCCCCGGGGCCTCCCTCTCCTCTTTCTATTCTGGTTAGAGACGGTTTGCGCTGTTCTCTGAAGAGAGTAGTACACAGCTTTGTATGAGATCTTCAGTTTCTTGGCAATTTCTCGCATGGAATAGCCTGAACAAGAATAGACTGATGAGTTTCAGCAGAAAGTTCCTTGTTTCTTGACATTTTCAGCCTGTAATTAAACCCAAAATTGCTAGTGCTCCAGATACTCAACTAATCTAAAGAAGGCCAGATTTATTGCTTCTTTAAGCACCACAGTCTTCAGCTGTGCTAACATAATTGCAAAAGGGTTTCCTAATGATCAATTAGCCTTTTGTAAGGATAAACTTGGATTAACAAACACAACGTGCCATTGGAACACCGGACTGATGGTTGCTGATAATGGGCCTCTGTTGCCTATGTAGATATTCCATTTAAATAGTTTCCAGCTACAATAGTCATTTACAACATTAACAATGTCTACACTGTATTTCTGATCAATTTGATGTTATTTTAATGGACAGAAAATGTACTTTTCTTTCAAAAACAAGGACATTTCTAAGACCACAAACTTTTGCGCGGTAGTGTATTTACCTGGTGGTGTTTTATTTTGGTAAGTGAATGCATACTTTCTCATCTTACTGCTAAATCGTCATGTCCATCACTCACCACATTAAGTCATCAGATGATCCAATAATGAATCAGTGCTAGCTAAGTTCTTGCTTGCGAAATGTTTCTTCGTTGGACCTGCATTTATATTATAGCCAATGCATTTTTTGGTTCAGTGTTTATTTTCACTTTGTAGGCGCAGTGTTTTATATTACATCCTGATGAGATTAACTGAATATCCATCCCAGAGACATCCAACTGTCCCATGTATCTGTTTCTCTAATGCCTATTCTTAAATGACCTTCCTTACAATCGGAGGCGATTCTATAACAGTACTGTGGTAAAACCCAAAATAATTTAGCAGTAGCAGACCAAATACTTCAGAGACTTACATTTCAGAAGTTGCTCTCCATGACCTGCTCTTTCCTGTAACCTCACTGCAGTGCTCACATTCAGGAGCGGACTTTGAATAATTCATCACTATGCAAAAAAAGGAAGAGAAATCTGTCTGAGGGGGCGATGACTCTGACCTTCTATGCAAAACGAAAGTGGGAAGGAAGAGGAGAAAAAGAGAGGCGAGTGAAGGGAGAAAAGATAGACGAGAAAACAAGAAAGCGGGAGAAGTGAGAAAAGGCTTTACATAAAAGTGGGAAAAACTCTGCCTTTGGAAAAAAAGAGCCATATGTTTCGGTGTGATATGGAATAAGGGTCCTTTGCTGTATTCATGATTCTATTCAGCAACAATCAATGCGAGCATGATACATAAAAGATGAGACTCGCTTGGGGGGATGTTGACCTGTGAGCTGGGACTTCCAGGCTAGCCAAGTGGAGATGGCCATTTAGACTGTTTAGAGTCGTGACAGCTAGCGATGGGACTTGGATCAGACACTCCCTTCAGCTGCATTAACCCCTAAAGCCTGGCAAGGCTACGCCATTAACAAGTCACCAGAACCAGGCCTGAGCTTGCCTTCACGGATAGGCAGCAGGCATTTCGCATAATCTCTCCAGTGTACAGCTGGACTGGCCTGCCTGGATTCAAAGACACATTATTCAAACTTCAGGAATTTGTTAGCAGTGCATTCCATAACCTTTTTATACTGCGGGATAAGGATGTGGGCAGTTGTTCACCTTATGGTCAGTGCTGGAGTAGTGCAGGTCAATTTATTATGACTTCAGGATTTCACAGAGCATTATATTTTTCTGGATCCCTCTGTGCATTACTACAGTCTGTTTGTCCGTATGACTGTCTGTCTGTTTGTCCGTATGACTGTCTGTCTGTTTGTCCGTATGTCTGTCTGTCTGTTTGTCCGTATGACTGTCTGTCTGTTTGTCCGTATGACTGTCTGTCTGACTGTCAGTTCGTCTATCCTCCCACCTGTCCATCTGTCTGCCTCTGCCTGTACGTCTGTCCATCTGTCTGCCTCTGCCTGTACGTCTGTCCATCTGTCTGCCTCTGCCTGTATGTCTGTCCATCTGTCTGCCTCTGCCTGTATGTCTGTCCATCTGTCTGCCTCTGCCTGTACGTCTGTCCATCTGTCTGCCTCTGCCTGTATGTCTGTCCATCTGTCTGCCTCTGCCTGTATGTCTGTTCCATCTGTCAGTCTGGTGGACGTTCTGGTGAATACTGTTGCACATTTAAACAACATTGCGACAGAGAACATACACACAAGACACACGCATAGAGACACACACAGACGCACCCGAGGCGTGCACGCCACAGCCTGATTGTTTGAGGCCAGCTGCTGCGGTGATGAAAAGTAGCGAGTCAGAAAGAGGATTAGCAGGGCTGTGAAAAAGCAGAGCGTTATTGACAGGAAACGGGGGGGGGGGGATTTAGATTTAGCCTCTCTGGTTGTTCTAACAGGCTTCTCCACGGACAAGGCCCTCTTCTATGATGATTCAGTAAGACCCACTGAGGTCATTGTAAACGCGGTCCCAAATGGCAACCTACTCCCTATGTAGTGCAATACTGTCGACCAGAGCCCTGGTTGAATGTAGTGTACTAAGAAATAGGGTGTCACTTGTGATGCAACTTAGACTGACCTACTGCCTACAGCTGCTACCGTTTTTACACATTATCCTTTTAGTTCATAAGGCCAGATAAATGATTCATGAAATTATTGGTGAAATGAGCAGGTATTGGACATTTTATGCATTGAAGTTACACCCAAACAGAAACTAACAGGCAACTGAATAAATTAAATCCAAAAATCTGATTCTGAATAATCTCTGGTGATTAAAATAATTCCAGATTTGTGTAAATATTTGGTGATTAAAACACCACCAAGTTCGGTTTCATATGCACCAGTCCACCACGTCTGGTTCATCTGTTTACGAGAAGCTCAAATCAGTGGATTAATAATGTAAATTATTGTACTCCACCATTTCAGTGTGCGCATTGCACTTTGTTAACAGAACATGAAGATGGGTGTATATACCAATTCTTTTGCATTAACTTTGGAGTTGAGTCACTCGGTAGAACAACTGAAACGTACTCAAGCCCGCAGAAACCAGTGAAACCATGACAGCGCCGCGACTGTCAGGTCTTAATATTAAGTGCAACACTGACCCTCCGTATGCAGTAGAGAGAGTCTATTTGCCATGTAAATGCTGGGTGTTGACAGTGGCAAGCCTCTGAAGGGCACATTTAATGAGTTCACACACTCTATTGTAAAAACCTCTCCACTCACTGACAGGTATTCATCTGGCAACCGGAGGAGTTGTGAAAGTGCTGGTGGAGTGATGCAAATTTTATGGATTTCTATTTGTACCGCACATCCCCGTCCCTCCCCCTCCCCTGTCTGACACCTGTTTGGAAGTAGCTGAGTCTAAAATAGCACCCCTATGAAGTGAGCCTCCCGTCAAAAGTAGCTCTCGTTACAGGGAACGTGTTGCTGTTTGGTGTTCAGGCAGTAGGTAGTCAGTGCTCGGCTGGGTACTTGTAATTAAGTGGGCGGTGGTGGGAAAGGAAATGGGGCCACAGGATCAAAGACAGAGGTATCATTACATTTTAACGAGGCACTGGCAGTTTAATCAACATGTCACATTTCTTCTGGGATCGGATGATACGGAAACAGCCACCCACAGAGACGAATTTGAGCGAGTGCGGCCATGCGGCCTTTACATTTCCTTTTACAATTGTTAACATACTCTAAACTGGTTCAACAAACAATACGCACAAAACCATTTGCTAAGTCCTACTGTAGAATTGTATGAATGTATGCTTGTTATGTTTAGATTACAACAGAACATCGGTTTATACGTACACAGGAAGTCACGTTCAGTCAAAGCATGACAGTCATCAGCCAATGGGCTTACAGTACTGTGCTGTGTATTCTGGATTGCGATGTCTATGAAGTAAAGGACTACCAGAAGTTTCTTTGAGATCGAGTGTGTAAGATCGAGTTTTTAAGACTGAGTTTGTAAGATCAAGTCTGTAACATCATGAACAATAGACTATTGAATGCTGCAATAAATAATTGAATTACTCTCTCCCTTGACGACCGGGTACATTATTTCACCACTATACGAACGGCTGATTTCTAACACTGCACACACAACTCTTTGTAAAAAGCAATTGTTACCATGTTGTCATGTAGAAAAACATTGCAACTCAATTCACCAAATCATCATAATTCTAACAGTTGATACACAATGTTGAGGTGTCGCCCCATTAACGCTAGCTAACATACTGTAGTTACTAAACAAGCAATCAAGATGTTGGCATGAATAAAAAGGGCCACAGGTAAATTCACCAGTGTTTTGGAACAATGGATGACAACATCTGAAGCAGAGGAAGAATACGAATGAGAGGAGGTGGAAGAGGGAGAGGAAGAACATTTTTCTCTAATGAAATTTGTTACACTGCTTGACCATGTTTTTATACATGGTTTGACAAGGAGGGAAGCTGGGCTGAAAATAGGTACTTAATGTAAACTTAACTGACTTCTGTGCTGACCGCTCTGTTTTCTGTACTTTGAATCTGAAGTTGACGCTTGTATTCATATTTATAAAATCTAAATATAGTAAACATAGATGTATTTTTTATTTTGTAGAATTGAGAGTCTCCAGTTGGTGAAGGTAGACCATGTATTATAGCTGAGGCCCAAGGAGTAACCATTGTTAACATAGTTGTCTAAAACAACATTATATGTTTAGGAAAATCCAGTCAAGAAGAAGTGAAGACAGTTGCATTTTCCAAGTCAAATAGATTTACCTTTTTGAAGACATACAGTCAGAAAACTCTGAGATGTATGTGAAAATCTCAGGTCGGCCCAGGTCAGAGATAGGATGCTAAGGCATAATAAACATGTATTTGCATGATTATAAACCTTTTTTGTACTTTAGGAAAACTTTAAGATCCCTTCACTTGGTCATTGTTGTCTTGAGGTCTTTCAAGTCTGAGGTCCTCCGGATCAAGTTTTCTTCAAGGACTTCTCTGTATTTTGCTCTGTTCATCCTTCCCTGTTACCTGAACAGTCTCCTTGTTCCTGCAGCTGAGAAGCATCCCCATGACATGATGCTTCCACCACCATGCTTCATTGTAGGGATCGTACTAGTGATAAGCAGTAGTTGTTTTCGCTAGACTTGGTCTTTGGCATTCAGGCCTAATAGATTTTTATCAGACCAGAGAATATTTTCCTTCATGTTCTCAGAGTTTTTCAAGTAGCATGTTTTATGCTTTTTACTCAGGAGTGGCTTCTGTATAGCCACTTTACCATAATGGACTGACTGATGAGATGGTTGTCCTATTGGCAGGTTCTTCAATCTCTGCTCAGAAACTCTGATGCTCTGTCAGAGCGGCCATTATGTTCTTGGTCACCTTCTTGACTAAGGCCCTTCCTGCTCTGTTAGTTGGTGGTTTCAAACTCCTTCCATTTCACAATGATTGAGCTCATTGTGCTCCTGGAAACTTTCAATGCTTTAGTAATTTTGTTAATAACTTAGTTATTAACTTTCCTATGCCTCGACAATTCTAACCTGGAGGTCCACAAAGACTTCCTTGGACTTCATTGCTTGATTTCTACTCTGACATGCACTGTGAAGTGTGGGTATTTAAAGGGACAGGACTGTACCTTTCTAAATTATGTCCACTCATTTGAATTGGCCACAGGTAGGGCTGTCGCAATTATTAAATAATTGCCTGGTCGCGATTATTTGAGCCAGATCACAGTTATTTTTATGACAATTATCTTCTTGCACAATATTTGGATTTTAAAATCATATTGTTCCAATCTGAATAAGGGATTTTTACGCCAATTTTAGAAACATCTCAACAAATACCACGCAAATTATGTCCATTTCCATCAGTTAGGGTGTCTAGCACATGTGAGCAGAAGAGCGTTTGACAGCTCTACGGGAAGTTCACATAATTTACTGAAACTTATTTGCTTCTTAATTTCAGTATGTGTAAACCTAGTTTTGAATTATTTTGCACAAATGTACTGTTATGTCTTTTCCCAACATTATTATTTAACAGATTTGTTGCATCAGCTCTAATCGACAAAAGAAAAAAAAACACTCAAGCATGTGTAAAATATTTTTACTAATATTGTAAGTCAACTTTTGTCATTTCCAGCCATATTTTCTAATTAGAAAATGCATGGATATAAATATCTGTTGTCCCAATGCGTATTAACATTTGAAAATAAAATGAATCATCCTTGTACATTTTTGACTGATTTAACTGATCGTTGAAACATGTTTTGCTACATGAGGAAGGCTATTTCAAATAACTAGGTTATAATATTTACAGCAGAGCGAGAGGTGAAATGTCACGATGCGCAGGAAAATGTAATTGTCATTGCGGTTGCATTTTGTGAAGAGCAATCATTAATAAATTGATTTAGTGGTGGTTCCAAAGCCGAACACAACTGCACCACACTCGGCACATTTTGACTAAATGAAATAGGTGAGCCCAATCATTTTGAGGAGGTGAATTGTCAGATTTGCACCACATAGGTGGCACTCAAAAGCGCAAACACCACAAATCTGAAGAACCATCTCCGGATCCATCATATGTAACTTTAGGCCTACAATATTATTTGGCTTTCACTATAATAGTGGCATACAATTTACAATATAAACAGTTTAATCGTTAATCAGAATTATTTGTGCACAATTAATCGTCAACTAAAATGTCATAATTGTCAGCCCTAGCTACAGGTAGCCCTAGCTACTTCCAGTCATGTTCAAAAGATCATCTCAAGGATGATCAAAGGACACAGGATGCATCTGAACTCAATTTTGAGTGTCATGGCGAAGGGTCTTACTTTACTAGACTCTTAATGTACTAATACTTAGGTACATGAGATTTCAGTTTTTCATTTTCAATAAATTGGCAGAAATGTCTAGAAACATGTTTTTGCTCTGTCGTTGTGGGGTATTGTGTGTAGATTGATCTATTTAATTTATTTACAAAAATCTATTTAATCAATAAATTAAGTTTATAACAACTTTAGCGTGCTCCAGATGTAATTTATTATAATATCATATCATCAAATTGCAAAATCCATAGGGGAAACTGAAAAACCTTATGGTTATTGTTTCATTAATTGTTTAAAATTCCTCTCGGCAGTGTGCAATTCATTCAGTAGTGTCACTATTTGATGCTTTTGCGTGTCGTCTCAGGACAAAATTTATTTTGACACCGATCAGCCATAACATTATGGTCTGCTGTGGTCAGTACCTATCAAAAGTGTTCAAAGGAAGGAAAAGTGGTGAACCGACAACAGGGTCATGGGCGGCCAAAGCTCATTGATGCACGTGGGGAGCGAAGGCTGGCCCGTGTGGTCCGATTCAAACAGACGAGCTACTGTAGCTCAAATTGCTGAAAAAGTTAATGCTGGTACTGATAGAAAGGTGTCAGAACACACAGTGCATCACAGTTTATTGCATATGGGGTTGCGTAGCCACAGACCAGTCAGGGTGCCCATGCTGACCTCTGCCGAAAGCACCTACAATGGGCACGTGAGCATCAGACCTTGACCACGGAGCAATGAAGAAGGTGGCCTAGTCTGATGTATCATGTTTTCTTTTACATCACGTGGATGGCCGGGTGTGTGCGCGTCGCCTACCTGGAGAACACATGGCACCAGGATGCACTATGGGAAGGAGGCAAGTCGGCAGAGGCAGTGTGATGCTTTGGGCAATGCTCTGCTGGGAAACCTTGGGTCCTGCCATTCATGTGGATGTTACTTTGACACGTACCACCTACCTGAGCGTTGTTGCAGACCATGTGCACCCTTTCATGGCAATGGTATTCCGTGATGGCTTTGGCCTCTTTCAGCAGGATAATGCGCCCTGCCACAAAGCAAAAATGGTTCAGGAATGGTTTGAGGAAGTCAACGAGTTCAAGGTGTTGACTTGGTCTCCAAATTCCCCAGATCTCAGTCTAATCAAGCATCTGTGGGATGTGCTGGACAAACAGGTCCGATCCATGGAGGCCCCACCTTGCAACTTACAGGACTTAAAGGATCTGCTGCTAACGTCTTGGTGCCAGATACCACAGCACACCTTCAGAGGTCTAGTGGAGTCCGTGCCTCGACGGGTCAGGGCTGTTTTGGCGGCAAAAGGGGGACCTACGCAATATTAGGCAGGTGGTCATAACGTTATGGCTGATCGGTGTATATGACTGACATACTGTATGGTTTTGAGTATTATGTTTCACTTTGTGTGAGTAGTCTGCGTTTTAACCAGTACAATGTGTCTTTTGAGAAATGTTTACAATTCTGAGAAAATCTAGTGCACATTCAGGAAATGTGTGTTAGCAGTTGTGAATAATTGTTACTGGTAATGTGCGGGTGTGTGGATGTGATTTCCCTAGTGATTGAGGCCATTGCTTCCAGTCATTCCCTCCAGACAACAGGAAAAGAAGAGAGGAGAGGATAGGAGAAGAGGGTAGAAGAGCCGAGAGTGTCTAGACTCACCCGCGTTGGTCAAGAGAGCACTGCTAATAGATGGTCTTCACAGCCAGACCCTGATCAAACTCATCTCCCATAGACCCCCACACCTTTCCTAGTGTATTTGAGGAACTCTTGTGTCCTAGTGAATGGCATATAAGTGATGGTAGCCTGTAGACTGCTCAAGGATAAATCAGTCATATTTTGTTGAAAACCGCCCTGTCTCTTCTAAGGGCACGGATTGACAGAGAAGGGATTTCAAATGCATGATATTGTCTTTTCATCAATAACCTGGTGCTCTAAATAAGGATGCCATTTGCAACATATCCTGAGTTCCTCAAAAGAGTCTGCAGGACCCAACCACCTAATATATTACAAGAAGCACAAATAGCTTAAAAATGAAGTGATTGCTCTGGTGTTGCAACTTTTAAAGGAGAGGACGAATTCTGTTCATGTTCTCTTTTTCATGCTTCCAATTCTAACGGATTTATGAAGAGCCACTTTTGGAATGGGAACTGAGACAGTGCATCAAGGCTTTTTCAATTTTTTTTTCGTATTCCCTGAGCAATATAATTGCCGTAAAACAAGAGTATTTTTATTTTTTTCTGTTTTCAGATGTTCTCTAAATGTTGTTTTTCTTCCTTTATATTTTCAGTAAAGACCTGTCCTTGCATGGTGGACAACAGGCTTGGAATAAAGGACTGGGCCGTAATCATGTGGAAGGGAAGAAAATAAAGTGGGTGAGTTATACAGGTTTTATAACTGTACCGCAACCCATCCAACAGATTAAAAGGTCACCAGAGCAATTTTATCGGAGGAGAAAGATGCACATACTCAATCTGAATGTTGGTTTGTTGCTCTGTACCTTAGCATACTGTCTTTATATGAAGACCTCACATATTCTGTGCGTACTGTACACATTCGGACTACTACTATAGATGTTATGTTAGACTGGATTGGTTTTTGAGAGCGAGGGAGAGAGAAGAAATGGTGGGAGAGGGAAGGAGAGATGGAGGGAAAGGGTGAAGAGATTGAAGAATAGGAGTCAGACAGCGAGTAGGAGGCAGGGAAATGATTTAGGATTTTATCTGGTTATCTATTAGCTACCGCCAAAAGCAGCAGCTACTCTTTCTGGGGTTCACATATAATATAAAGCATGAATACAAAATGATGGTACAAAAACAGAACTATCTACAGTGGAGATAGAGAGATGAAAGAGAGAGGGAAAGAGGTTAGTGAAAGATTGAGATTCGCTCTGAAACAGACGGTTTTGTCTTCTCAGCAGCTTTCCTATAGCCATGACTTTCCACTACACGGTACAGAACATTTAATGATATTTGGCGGCACAACATATGTTGGACCTGAGATGACTAAAAGTCTGTACTGAAAAGAAAGAGGGAAAAGTGTTTGTTTCGAGAAAAAATGTCAAACTTTTTTAGCCTACTTGCTGCCCGCTGTACTTAAACTGATTTTGGTAATGTACCGGAAGATTGAGAAGGGATCAAAAAGGTCACAGTTAAATGTTCCATTCTGTGAGCTAAACGCATTAAAGCAGTTTTTTGTGCAATTCCAACGCCTTTGTGAACTGCGTGCTATGCTTGAATTGGTCTTATCCACACTTTGGCGTCACCTCAAATGTACTAATGCCTGAGTCCTGGCACCTTTTAAAGAATACAATTTTGGAGTACTGGCACCAAAGTATGACAAGTACTGGCCCTCAAAATGGCCATCTATCTCAGTCCACTTCAAACACTGTGTGGGTCCGAGTGGATGATAAAATGCTGTAATCATTATGGGGGTTTCCGCTGAGGCTTAATACAGCTTTTAGCCTCGCTGGCTGGGGAGGTTAGTGGGGTCAGAGGGTATGGAACGTGCCCAGCTGCCACCAGGATTTACCTATAACAGCCTTTGGCTGTCGTCCAAATATCCCACTCTAGTGCATTTTATTTGACCATGGTAGTTCAGACTGAATTGTAAAGTATATAAGGAATATGTTACCATTAGGCCCCCGACACTGGGACATTGGAGAGTTACTGATGTGTACTGTGTATCTGGTTGGTTGTGTTTGAGTTTTTCACATACGTATAGTGCGAATTGTGTTTGGGTGCGCTTGGATGAAATGGGTGTTGGAAAAATGCTGGAGCATCAGATGAGTCATTAGGCTGTTTTTTTGAACGGTGTTAAATATGTGGACAATGTGTGACATCAGTACCAATGTCAAAAATGTAAATTGACTATATGAACGCTAGTAGCATGTTCCACTACATTAAACGTGAACGCAGCAGTTGCATTTCATTAGTGAGAGCTGGGCGACACTTATACGGCAGCTTTGCTCCAAAAGCAATGCAAACCTGGTGTGTTGGTGATGTGTTTGTTCATATTGCAAAAAATGCCTGCCTGCGTGCTGTTTTCCACCTTCCCTTTGCCCAAGGCTATGGATATCTAACACCAGTGGTGGACTGAAGTTTGCCGCCAAAGACATCATTCACATCTAACGTGTGATAACGGCCATTATACGGCAGCTATCCGGACTTGGCAGGCTGCTTTTACATCTCTGGCGGTTGTCACAATCCAGAGGACAGCTATCAGCCTTAGGCAGGCCATCTTGCCATGAGTTCATTTGAAAGACAATGGCAAGGAATTTCTGTAATCTCAAATTCGATCTGCCAACGATTGCTAGCCAGAGGCTCCAAGTTGTTTGTGATTTTAATGAGTCAATGTTGTCTACTCTGTAGAAGGAAAAGAAGACGTAAAACACTAAGCATCAGCACCCTAGACATTTAAAATAATTGAGCATGTCACAAATCAGAATTTACTTGAAATTACATAGATGAGTAATTATATATGTTAAAATATGCATATATATTTTTACAATCAAGACTGGGTCTTTTCCCCTAATGGCTTCTTGGATGGGCCAACGCTGGTAAACTCCAATTATGTAAATTCAAGTTAATACAAAAAAGAAAAATTCCAAAGCTTCTTCATTGAAAATCATTAGAATTGGGATACTTCTTGTATTGGGTGAACTTGAAATGGAACTGACCCCAGCCCTGAATGTAAAGCCTTTAAAGCATTCCATTTGAAAATAACTATAATGAAGCTGACTGGAATGAAAGGGCCATTTCAGAAGCTGCAATGCTCTGGAAAACAGACTGTAAGCAAAGAGTGTGTGTGAGATTTTCAGGTTTACAGGAATGTATAGAGTGAGAGAGTTATTAAAAGCGAGAAAAAGTCATTGAGTGAGTGAGAGAGAGAGATAGCGAATGAGTGTGTGCATGAGTGTGAGTGAATGAGTGAGTGAGATAGCGACAGAGAGTGCGAGAGTGAGTGCGAGAGTTACAGAGTGAATCACCCTGGCCCAGACCATCTGAATCACCGGCTTTCGGCTGATGTTTCGGTGGAAATCACTGCCACATCAAACGGGTGCTCGTATGGATTAACCGGGAAATGGGAGCGTTGCTATGCCTAAACAGATAGAGCCAATCTCAGCTGATGGGAAGAGAAACTTGTTCAGAACTGATACTGGCAATCAGAACAAAGCAGTGGACGTCCAAAACAGCATGCCGTTCCCTATTTAGAAGGAGTACACTTTTTAGTGAGCCATTTGGGAAGCAGCCCAGAATACAGGAGAGGAGGTGATAGGAATTGGGGAAGGACAGAGGGGACAAAGGACCAGAATAATCAGGCTGATCTGTGCTCAGTGATTGGACAGCCAGGTGCACATCAAACACACCAGTAGCCTATAAATATCCTAATGTGGGGGGGGGGCATAGCTCATGTTTATCTCAGAGCAGATTTTCTGACATACTGTTTGCCAGTGTTAGAGTCCTAAATGGCAGTGTGTTCCCTATTTAGTACACTACTTTTGTCCACAGCTCATGGGGTGTAATCTTGACTATGCATGGTCATAGGCTGTACTTCATTTTGGAGAACTTGACTTTGGGAAAACATTTCAGCATAATTTACAAGGCCCTCTTTATGAGTTGTTTGTTAACCTACATTTTATCCGGTATTTGATAGAAAACAGTGCAGTACTTTCTCTTATACTCTTAAGGACCTATAGGGACTGGTTAGAGAAGACAAGAATTGCCTATTTGAAGGCTAAGACAATAATGAGTAGCTCACAACATATTAACATGTTTTTTTGAAATTACTCTCATACCCGAAAAGGTTGAAGATTTCATGTTTAGTATGGGTTCCAATTAATATCCTCTTCTCTGTAGACTAGATTCCTATGGGCCCTACATCATGAATTGGTTATGGTTTGGGAAGCAGACATTGTGGAAAGGCCACATTGTTTGAGTGCTTCCAGTTAAATTGAAACGTGGAGCTAGACCCAGTTGTAATTGGCCATTTGAGAGTATGATAGTGAACATTTATTGAAATACCCAAACTATTAGAAATTCTATGCATAATTAAATGGTTTCAATTAATTGTTTTTTATGATTTAAATATTAATGAGGTCTAAGTATATATTTTTTTGTTATTATTAATAAAACACCAGAAGACTCCTTGCAAAAGCCAGTTTGGCTTAAAGCATCACTGTTCATTAAACCAAAATAATTGCCTAATTTGCAAACGTTGATTAATTAAAATGCCCCCTTCCTCCAAAGTATAATTTTGTCTTTAAAATATAATTATAGGTGAAAATTAGCACACTGTAATGAAGTTTAGGTTTTAGGTTAAGGTCTCGGATCCTAAACATGAGACTTACTAATTAATCCACAGATATACCTGGAATATGATAAAAAAAATATTAGGTTCCACACCAGTTGCCACCCTGGTATCTGTTTAGTACGGTGAAAAGGATCAAATTCAATACCAATTTGAGTGGCTGAAAAAGCAGCACATTTAAAACCTCATTGGGTTTCCCATAAAGCCTGTAAAAGTGAAAAAAGCCTTCTACACTTCATTTCCAACTTTTAACCTGTCTATATGTGTTTACACTGTCTGTCAATATGTCTGTCTCTGTATTCTACCTGTCTCTCTGTATTCACTCTGTTTGTCTCAGTGTATTTTACCTGTCTCTCTGTATTTACTGTCACTGTATTCTAATATATTTTACTCTCTTTGTACTTTACTCTGTCTGTCTTTATAATTTACCTTCATGTTTTTTTGTATTTGCTCTGTCTGTCTGTATAATTTTCCTTCATGTGTCTTTGTCTATCTGTCTCTGTTTAACCTGTCTGTATGTCTCTACTTGTTATCATAGAAAGAATACCATCAAGCTCTACCAAGTTGATTTTTGTTGGTGCATAAAACACCTACAGTGGATATAAAAAGTCTACACACCCCTGTTAAAATGCCAGGTTTTTGTGATGTAAAAGAATGAGACAAAGATAAATCATGTCAGAACTTTTTCCACTTGTAATGTGACCTATAATGTGAACAATTCAATTGAAAAACAAACTGAAATCTTCGAGAGGGAAAAATGAAAAATAAAACCTTACAATAACCTGGTTGCATAAGTGTGCACACCCTCTTATAACTGGGGATGTGGCTGTGTTCAGAATTAACCAATCACATTCAAACTCATGTTAAATAAAAGTCATTACACACCTGCCATCATTTAAAGTGACTCTGATTAATCACAAATAAAGTTCAGCTGTTCTAGTAGGATTGTCCTGACATTTTCTTAGTTGCATCTCAGAGCAAAAGCCATGGTCCGCAGAGAGCTTCCAAAGCATCAGAGGGATCTCATTGTTGAAAGATATCAGTCAGGAGAAGGGTACAAAAGAATTTCCAAAGCATTCGATATACCATGGAACACAGTGAAGATGGTATATCCCTCCAAAATTGATGAAAAGACGAGAAGAAAACTGGTCAGCGAGGCTTCCAAGAGGCCTACAGCAACATTAAAGGAACTGCAGGAATTTATGGCAAGTACTGGCTGTGTGCTACATGTGACAACAATCTCCCGTATTCTTCATATGAATGGGCTATGGGGTAGGGTGGCAAGACGGAAGCCTTTTCTTACAAAGAAAAATATCCAAGCCCGGCTGAAGTTTGCAAAAACAAACATCAAGTCCCCCAAAAGCACGTGGGAAAATGTGTTATGGTCTGATGAGACCAAGGTTGAACTTTTTAGCCATAATTCCAAAAGGTATGTTTGGTGCAAAAACAACACTGCACATCACCCAAAGAGCACCATACCCACAGTGAAGCATGGTGGTGGCAGCATCATGCTTTGGGGCTGTTTTTCTTCAGCTGGAACCGGGGCTTTAGTCAGGGTGGAGGGAATTATGAACG
>JACXGI010002247.1:16707-28358 GCA_016801175.1 Esox masquinongy
CCAAATCCACAAAAGCATGGCTTCACCAGAAGAAGATTAACATTTTGGAATGGCCCAGCCAGAGCCCAGACCTGAATCCAATTGAACATCTGTGGGGTGATCTGAAGAGGGCTGTGCACAGGAGATGTCCTCGCAATCTGACAGATTTGGAGCACTTTTGCAAAGAAGAGTGGGCAAATATTGCCACGTCAAGATGTGCTATGCTAATAGACTCCTACCCAAAAAGATGGAGTGCTGTAATAAAATCAAAAGGTGCTTCAACAAAGTATTAGTTTAAGGGTGTGCACACTTATGCAACCAGGTTATTATGAGTTTTTTGTTTTGTTTTTTTCTCCTCAAAGATTTCAGTTTGTTTTTCAATTGAATTATTCACGTTATAGGTCACATTAAAGGTGGAAAAAGTTCTGACATGATTTATCTTTCTTTTACATCACAAGAACCTGGCATTTTAACAGGGGTGTGTAGACATTTTATATCCACTGTATGTAGTCAGTTAGAGCATAAGTTAGAAAGTGTAGTGGGCTCGCACTCCAAATGGACTAGTGACGTTCTTGTTTCTTAGTTGGGTTTGTTTTTGCAGTGTTTGTCTCTGTTTTACCTGTCTCTGTGCTTTATATGTCTTTCTGAGCCTTGGGCAACAGCACCGGAAATGAAAACTTGCTACACATTTTTCACTTCAATCTATCCCACTGTTTAGTTCTTTTACAGTTCACACAAAACGGGCGTGGATGAGAAACAATGCTGCAGTTGGACTGGAATAAAATATAGGAGCACAGCTTTGAGTGAAGGAACAGACATTCTCTGTGTCTCATTGTAATTCAGAGTGGGACTCAGAATGCAATCTCATTGAAATGCATTGATCAAGATCTGCGTCCATAAACTGTGCCGGTAGCAGTTTTCTGTGTGTGAATATCATACAGTATTCGGTGATGCAGTGCTTCAGGTGTACTGTGGGAACAAAGCTAATCTCAGGCTAGTTTTGTTGTGGTTTTATACAAATGAGGCTCCTCTCCTCTTCCTGCCTCAGGATATCTCAACCATTGCAGGAGTGTTTGCATGATAATATGAATATGTCAGCAGTGAAACTCTTTGAAATTGTCGCCTCTCTGACTCTGCCTAACCTTAATCTCCTACCTCTCGTCGTAGTGGCAGAGAAAACACCCCCTTCTCTCTTCCCCGTCTTCCATAACCTCTGTCCTGCTGCAGTAATGAGTGAGCGCAGCGCCTCAGGATGCATTAGAGGAGACAGTGGGGCTGATGTCACATCGGCGCATCTTGAAGAACAGGCCTGGTTCAGGCATAGACCTAAGGGGGGGAGGGGGGGCACACCACATGTGCATCCATGGAGAAACCACATAGAGTAGGGCAGAGGTTACATGTAAGCCCATATTCCTTCAAAACATCCACTTACTGTAGGCGATAGGTACGCAGCTTGACAGGAAGACACATGCTGGCACGTGGGTACATCCCTCTGCAGACATTCAGATCTGCTGAGCCTTGGTCCCTTGACTGGTCAAACCCTCTGTGTCACTTCTTTCTCCTCCTCTCTCAGCTTATCCTCACCCCCGCAGCGCTTCTAACTCTTCCACCTCCTACTTCCCCTATAACTCCTCCTACCCATTCTCTTCTTCCTCCCCTCTAACTTTTCCTCTTTCAGCTTTACACTACTGTACAGTCCATGTGTATTTAGCCAGTTAGGCAAGTGGTTTTGGCTTTAAACTCCGGCAGTTTAGGTTTGAAGTTATACAATAATGATGGGGTTAGTACAGTCAGCTTCAATTTAAGGGGATTTTTTTATCCATATCGGATGAACCATTTACAAAAAACAGCACGTTTTGTACCTACACTACCTCCATTTAAGGGAGAATTATTTGGGCAGTTGGCTTCACAGCTGTCTCTTATTAGGCAGGTGGTTTGTTTGCATTAGTCCATTAGTGCCTTTGAAGTCTAGTCCTGATTCTACGCTTGGCATTTGCATTTGAGAGTTGGTTGCAGGTGTCTAAAACCCATCGTGATGCAGATAAACCCGACATTTAGTAGAAGAAAGGAAGCACTGGTTAGTTCAGCAATGTCAAATGACCTGCTAGACTAAGGAAGGCCTTAACTGCGGATGACCAAAGAATTCTGACCATAATGAAGGTAAGAACCCCACAAAGAACTGGCCTGAAAAAGCAGGAACTGAAGAATCCTGCCGTACAGACCTGGCAGAGCCTCGCCAGGGAAGACACCCAAAATTTAGAGATGTCTACGGGTCACGGCCTTCAGACCGTCATCAAACGCGAACGATTTGCCGCAACCAAACTTGTCACTGTCCAAATACTTATGGGCCGCACAGTACGTAATGAGGACGTCTACGTAAAGGATGCTGTCTCCCCTGCCCCGCCATATGAAATGACATGTTGACCACGGCTCACAGCAGAGCTGACATCGTGAGCTGCCGCCACCAAATTCACAGAGGGAAAAGCCGCTTGGAATTTCTGTCAATTTAGCACGCCCCCGACACAGACATGACAGGCGGAAGAGGGAGCCTGCCTTGACAGGAGACATAACTGAATCCATTTTTGATGACATAACATAGCATAAGTCCTGCTGATGCCGAGATTTAGGGACTTTTGGACTGTGCGCGACTTCCAAGGCCTGCGTGGCATTTTGTGACCCAAAGAGCACCCTGAGCCCTTATATTGCGCACTACTTCAGTGGGAGCCTGGTCAAAGGCAGTGAACTACATAGGGTGCCATTTTGGATGCAGAGAGTGGTCTGATCTGAGGTCAGCCAGGAGTGAGTTGCTAACCGTCACTGCTCACCTGATCTGGTCTGTTCTGACACCTGCTCACTGGCAGCATGTTGGCAAATCTCCACCGTGTGCGTGCGTGTGCGTGTGTGTGTGTGCTTGTCGTGTCTGATCTGTGTCTGCCCAGACTCATGTGAGCTGACAGTGGTTTGAGGGAGACTCTTCTCTCTTTTTGTTTGGTCCTTACTCCCACAGACATCAAGTATCTGTCTCCAATACGTCACCCTCCGCCCCACAGTGGAGAGTGGACCAGGCAGAAAATTGGACGAATAAGCAATGTCTGCATATCAAAGAGCATCCTATTAGCAATTAAAGTGCACTCCTTTTCACCAGGACCTATGTAGGACCCTATGTAGTGGTTGAAGAGAAGAGTATGCAATTTGGGATACATGGTCCGGCTTGTTCAACTTCTGGTTTGCACATACGCACGTTTGTCTCTAACCCTTAACCAAAACTCTAACCTTAACCTAACCCTAACCTTAATTACCTAACATTTATTCCTAAACTTAACCTTACCCTGACACCTAATCAAAAACCTAACCCCTAAGCCTTAACTTAAAAGCGACCCCAGTTCTAGCATTATGCCCACAGTACATTTTGCTGTAACCCTTACGCCTAATCGAAAAATAGGCTGGCAAAATAACCTAGTGGGGACCGATTTGTTCCGCTTTTATTATCTTTGCGGGGGCCTCTGGTCCACATGTATTGTTGGACCCGGATCAAACACAGTTGCTGCAAAGCTAATAGGTAGTCACGTGGAGCTCAGACATAGTATTGAAGCCATGTCGACATGTTAGTACCACAGATAGCAGGGCTGCGTACAGTGCCGGCGAAACCTGCAGGGTCTGCATTTGCCCCACTTGTCAATTTGACGCTAACACCCTCAGACAGGGGCACGTTACTTTACTGTACAGAAAAGGCTTAGTCTAACTGCACAATTCAATTCCAAGCCCTCCGTTGCAACTATAGCACCAATAGAGGCCTATACAAAACCCGGCTAACCGGATTTTCTGTACTGTGTGTCCGGCGATGTTGTTAAATGTGGTTTCTGTCAGGATTCTACGAGACAGGATTGAATGTATTCGTCCACACACGTATTCAGTGTTACACATGAATGCATTAATCTACGTATAAAACCCTGTATCGCAAATTCATGATCTGTAATGGGAGAATATGTAGCTCCTCCTGCTAGTTGTTTTATTGTGATAGTAGTTGAATTGTGGTATTAGTGACTTTTCCCCAAAAATGACGGTCATTTCTAGGATAATGAACGATACACCCTGTGCTATGTAAAATATGCTTATGTAATGGGGATACACAAATTGCTAGCTAACGACGTTAACGGAACTCCCAAGGGCAGAGTGTTTTCATATCACGCTGTCAGCAATTCTCTCTCTCCAGAAAGAGGTGTCCCAGATAAATCCAGATTCACATACTGCAACACACCTGTGTCCCCGCTGAAGATTTCATTTTTAAACTGAAAATGATTCAATTATTAAGGCCTTTTTGTACTTTATCATCTTTAACTTAAAAGGCTTAAAAAGAGGTATGCCACTGTCTCCCACTACGGAGAATTGTTAGTGTAGAGTACATACATACTTTATTTAATGACGGAAGTGACTGGACTCGGGCATGTTTTATCTATTTTCAATCTCAAATTGATTTCCGTTAATATATAGATTTTCTTGATTTGTAGTTTTGTGTTATATTTAGATATATAATATTAATAACCTGAATGGTTACAAAACACAATTACATATTTCCTGATTTTCTTTACACATTCTGCACTGTTTCTGACACACAAAACTGTCTTCCCAAATGGCACCCTGGTGATGATGCTACGGGAGATGCAAGAGTGGACCCTTGAACATTAAACCAGACATATTGTTCTTTTGGCTGTGGTGCAAATCCCTTTGCACTGCTGCATGTTAGATTCTCTCCAAAAACATATATTTTTTTCCATTGTGATGGAATCAATTTTCTAAGAGGTTTATTGAAATAAAGGGATTTTGTATTATGATAGTTTTATGGGGTTTTTTATGTGATGATACTATTTTCCTTTTTTTTTTTTACAAACTTTTTTAAAAACATTATCACCCTCAGAACGTAATCCAGGGCCGTTTTGCAAAAAAGGTCAACGTCATAAAATGTAACTGTAGGAGGATTTGGTCACAACATGGTCGTTTGATGGTCTCCCCAATACAGTCTACAGCTGACTGTCATATGGTTGATATTTTGTCTCAATTCATTGCGTTCAATGGAGGAGAATAGGAGTGTCACGTACATGATGCTTTTGTATGACATGGTGTCATGAAAAGGCTGACATGATATACTTACAGACAGACAGGAAGACAGACGAAGAGTCAGTCATATACACTCTTCTACTTAATGCCGGATTTAGTTATATACACTCCCTCATAGACAGAGAGAAAGAGTGTATGAGCTGTAATGGGTAAATAAGTGAGATTCCGACAGACTGTTAATGACAGACAGACAGACAGAAAAAAAATGATAGACAGTATGGCTGTGTGGAAAATAAACGTTAGTGGATCACTTTGAGATAAGCATGCCCCTAGTCTAAATAATCCTTAAGGATTTTCTATCATTAATTGGAAAAATCCTATATAATTCTTATTGGAGTACTTATACTGGATTTCTTCATAAGAACACATCCTCTGATATGAAAAATCTAAAAGAAATCCTATACAATGGTTTCGAGTCATGGTAGAAAATCTTAATGGTTTATTTTGAGTAAGGATAAGGATTGATTTTGCTAAGTTAATGTCAGATTTTAGTTTTTACTGAATCTGCATTTAGATAGGCTTTTACAAGGTTGGAAAATGGTAGCCAAGAGCCATAGACTTTGAGTGGGAGAATAAACTACAGAAAAAGGTGTGTTTTACATAATTTACGTTACGTTTCAGTTTACATTGGCATACACCAACAGCCAAGAGAGGACTGTAGACTGGAATTGATGGATAAGTGCAAGAAGAAACTTAACCAATCCCTTATCAGTTTCCATTGCCCAATCATATTTTCATATGTACATAATGTTGCCTATAATAAATAGATGTAATTACACAAAGCCGGATAATGATGGCAGGTTACTTGCCATTTTATTTCACTGCCTACATTACCCTCATATACAAAGGCCTGTAGGCATGTTGGTATAATAACCAGGTATCTCTGTCACTATCACTCAGTCCATTCTTTTCACAGCTCTGCCAATCGGCTTACATCATCAACTAGGAACTCACGGCCTCTGACGCCATTTTCTGTCTCTGTAAAATGTTTCTGTACTTGTCCACCCACAATGCAATTCGGAGGTTTTTGGCTACTGCTGTTTTTAATGTCAATTAGTTTTGTTTCATGTAGCTGACAGGGATGTTAAATAATGGCGTAATTGTTTTCTTGCCATTTGCTTTTAATTAGCGTGAAAGGATCACCTCATTTTGCAGGGACGCTGTACCAACTTACTTTTACTAATGATCCAAAACTACATGCCAATTAGTTTTCTTTTTGCATTGTATTTCTATGTTGCAAAGTTGTATTTCAGCCGCTGTTAAGAGACAGCCACAATCTTAACAGCCTGTTTATTGGTTGCAGCGTGTGTTGAATGTTGAGCTTGTGATTTAGCCTAAACTTTATCCACAGCTTTGTCTTGGAAAAGTGTACTGTGGACACAGATAATAGATTGTTGCTAGTGACCAAGTAATCGCTATGGAGTCAGGCTAGATATGGATTTCGAAAAGATGTTTACAGTATTTATGGATGTTCTTTTGATCTGAATGATCCTCTCAGAGCTATATCTCAACAGCACAGATTGAGGTTGTGCCTAAGGAATTCTGAACATGAAAAATATCAATGAAAAACTGATGTTGCATCTTCTCTCACTCACTCTCTTTATCTCTTTCCCTCTATCTCTGTCTATCTTAGATATCTATCTTTATTAAATGTTAGATTGATACTAGACATAACACCATATAATAATTTCACTAGTGTCACACCTTTCCAGGTGAATGGGTCTTTCAACCTGATAGAAAAATCTCGGTCACGTTCATTTTGTTTCCAAATCAAAGGATACCTCGTCAATCTTTAAATTTTTTGGGGTACTTTGATGCCGTGACAGAATTCCAATACCAACTACATTATAATATCTTGTAGAGCGCTCAGATATCCAGTGCTTTCTTATCCTCCCAGGCCTGATGCTGACAGCTGCGTGTTTGGACTGTCTTAACATTTTCAAAGCGCGAGCCATGACAGCTCTACAGCTCTCATGCTCTGAGAATACCGGCTGGTGCTTTATAGAGACTTGATGGACTTGCTCATTTGTTTACCTTGATCAGACAGTTGTGCCTCAGAAGACATTTGTCTCGGTGATGTGTCGGGTTGGTGGTTGTCCATCCCACCAAAACTCACTTCCATACTTTCTGATTGTCCGGGGGAGCGGTGACGCTAACCTTAATTATGTTGGCGGTTGACAAAGGAGCTGTCACCTCAGAAGTGGGGTGATCAATTTATCTATGCTGCGGCATGTTTCAATAACACAATAAACGCTGAGTGGAAACATGCTTAATAAAGGCAACTAGGCATTGCCCAAATTGTGTTAAGAACAGGTATGAAATTATTTTATTCGAATTGGGAGGAGGAATGGATTGCAGCGGCCATCTGGGATTCACTACAAAACGGACACTTTTGAGCTGTGGGTCCTAGATCCTTTATCATACTTAGTTAGAAATGTGTGTTTGGTTGTGCAGGATTTGTGGTTTTACAAAAACATAAACCATCTTAAATATACATAAGGTTAGTCAAGAATACCTGCCTACAGATTCATCAAGATACCTTGACAGTTTGTGGTATAGAGGAAATGAGCCTGTTATATAACTTCATATCTTCCAGAGATTGAGTGGGACTGACAGAGGACCAATGTCAGGTGTATGACAGAAGACCAATGTATTTCTTGCCACATGTACGACAGAAGACAAATATATTTATTGTCACGTGTACAACAGAAGATGAATGTATTTCTTGTTACATGTATGACAGAAGACGAATGTCTTTCTTGTCATGTGTACGACAGAAGACAAATGTATTTCTTATCACGTGAATGACAGAAGATGAATGTATTTCTTGTCACATGTATGACAGAAGACAAATGTATTTCTTGTCACGTGTATGCCAAATATCCTTTTGGGCTGTCTTTATTTTAAGAACAAGATAGCACTGTTCCTAACAACAATAAAGCAGTGTGCTTTATTTGAAAAGAGGATTTTCCGCAATATGTAATGAAGGCATTGGAGACAGGTTTTTCCATAGTCACATTACTGAGTATATATTGCACTACTTTTGACCATGATCGTGGTCAAAGCCAGAGCCCTATGGCCAAGATGGTGCATTATGTAGCGAATATCGTTCAATTTAGGACTCTGATAGTATTCATTTGTATTTTAAGATTGTTTTAATGGACAGACATAAACATTCAGCTGCGTTCAATCTGTAAACACCAACGCTTGCCTTAGGACGCCTCCAACACGCACAACCATTTCAGCTAGCGCATACCAAACCCTCCCCCCAGACCACGCCAGACTGGGAAACATCTAGCAGCTTCTCAAAATGAGCCTGATTTAAACCAGTTGTCATTCCACTCAGAGAGTTAGAACTGCAGTCAGTCGGAAACACTGAGATTCTCCACAGGGGCCGGAAGAGGTACTGCAGGGAGCCCGCGGTCAGATGGGAAAACTGTTATTATTTATTTATTTCCTTTTTTCGTACTAAAAACAACAACATAGCAAACTGATTCCGGTTAAGGGATCAGTGGTATGCAATTAGAGGAGAGATTCGATATGATGTTATTCATTGACACTCATTTATGTTTTCAACCCTGTCTAACATAAGCCTAACCCTAGTGGAGAACTATGTGGGGCAGGTCTATTCCCCTCTGGTCCTGGAGGGCTGAAACGCTCCTGGTTTTCATCCTTTGTTTCTAATAGAGGAGTGATTCAGAACAGAGATGCCAGGTGAGTGCAGCTAACTACTAGGTAAAAGCAAAAATCAGAAATGTTTCTTCCTTCCAGGACTGGAGTTAGCTCTGGGGCAGGAAATGTCATTCTGGACACCCGTATTGTTTCTGCAGTCCAGGTGTGTTCGGAAATGTTAATGTATTGTAGCGCGGCTTTCGTCAATGGCAATGCTTCAGACGTCAGGGTCAGTCGAAACAGCTGAGGGAAGACGTACACTCAGCATAATGCCTTCATGTTATCCTGTGCACGCGCGCACACACACACACACACACGCAGGCTCATCCTCTGTGGACCACAATGTTTTTTCCCTCCTGAGTAGAGGGAAGGTAGTAGGTAATCGGTTTTACCTCGTGAAAAACGATTCTCAGGTTGGCGGGCAGAGAGCACTTCCTTGGCTCCACAGCGGGGATAAATGCCTTACAGTTGCTCGCTAAGCTCCAGACTCTTCTAGGCGCCTAGTGTTTGATGTCTGCAAAGGGTAGATAGACCATCCGGGGCCCAAGATCCCTTCAGCTGGCTTGTCTTTTGCCTGCACACAAAGCCACGCAGCTAACCAATCTCTTTCTCTGTACGCGCACGCACACGCAGACACACGCATTCTGTTATTGACTGTGCGACGGTGTGCATTGGTTGTCTGGCGTACTGATGCGTCATGTTTCACTTTCCTCCGTTATTCCCGATTGCGGGGCGGCTTCATAGGAAACTGATTGGGTGTTTTTTGTACACTGTACACTGTGTTCATGGCGTGCTGCTGGCTTGTAGGTGACAGTGAAGCCAACAGATGAACGCCTTTTCTGTATTCCACAGCAAAACGCTCTCAAGTGTAGCTTTAGTATAAAGCGTCCTGTGCTGATACAGTGCCCGTGTCCTAAATGGTGTTCCCTATTCCCTACTTTGACCAAGCTCGAACCACAGGAGCTCACTGCAGAGGGTGTAGGGTGTTATTTTGGACAAGACTAGTGATGATGTTAGCGGATAAATTCCCAGCAGACTATTTGTCTTTGTGTTCGATTTCTCAGTGCATAGCTTGGCCTATTTCACTGAAAAGCAAAGGCTTCAATCAAAGTTTCATTATGTAATCATAGTAGATATTTTTCCAATTGTTCAATGAGCTCCCAGACAAGTGTTGGAAACTGTTCAGGGAGCGAGGGGGGTTGGCTCTGGGGGAGTTTGGCTTGTTGGATGGAGAGCTGAGTGGCTTTCTTAGTTTGAAAAAATAATGGTTGTGTTCTGTGTTTTTTGGTGTCTTTATTCTTCAGCGTGTCCGTCATGTTTGTTATCTTTTTTCTGGGTAGTTTTGTTATTGCTTTTTATTTTATATTGTCCAATATTAGTTATTTGAAATACTTACCACCTCTAATGGGGGATAATTGTCTCCTGAGCTTATAGGCACACATCCCAGCCTGTGTCACTGCCCTATCAGCTTGTTGCCAATCTTTCCCGAAAAAAATTGTGGTTAGAAAGTTGGAGGAAACAGTTATTTTTCATCCGTGCGTCAGCGAGCTTCACTAACACCCCTTCAACCTTCTGGCATGGCTGCCGCCTGATTTCACATGCATCCTAATTGGCCACGACTTCAAAAAGACATCTTTCGGGTTGAAAATATGTTTTTCAAATTATTTTGCTCAGTGGGAGAGTTATCTAAATGAAGGGGACCCTCCCCAGAACGTTCCTATCCTTTTTCTCAGGTTCCAATGAGAATTCGTCATCATTTCTAGTCACTGCTGTTGCCAGGGGCACAGGTTTCCAAGACTCACTTAGAGCTGACGTCTTATCTAGTTTTAATGAGGTCAGCTTCAACAGGGAGGCATAACAGGAACACAGCTTCAGACGTACATGTCCTTCCGTTTTACTCAGGTCGCCGTACGAGCAATCATTACAAGGCGAAAGGATACAGAAATGTCCAACACTCGGTTCATATCATGCCTGCAGTCTTTATGCAATGCAGTCTGTTGGTGTTTATGTGTATGTGCGTGCGAGCGTGCGTGCGTGCGTGCATGCGTGTGTGTACAGTACAGTGTAAAGAGAAGGTAGTGGCAGCATGTCAAGGTTTAAGGACGGAGTTCCGCCTCTCCAATTAGGTGAAATGTGCGATGTCTGCAGTGCACGGATGACAGGCGGGAAAGGAGAGGGAGGTCACATGACCCCACTTCAGAACCTGAGCATCCCAAGCCCTGCCGAGGACAGCAGTAGCTGTGAGACAGCCGTCTGTGTGACAAACAGGCTGCCAGGCCAGTCCCTCTGTCTCTCTTTCTATCTCTCTGTCTCTCTCTCTCTCTCGCACAGTCTCTCTGTCTTTCTCTCTCTCCCTTATTTTGATCTCACGATGTGCTCCAATGGAAAAGAAAGGGATCTCTGTCAATTGACTGCAATGCATACCTTAAGTTGGCTACAGTCCAGTGTGTAAAGTGCTTTTTGAGCGTGTGTGTGCGCGCGTGTGCACGTGTGTGCATTGTTGTGTGCATGTGCGGGTTCTCTTATACCGTTGTGTTCAATCTGTTTCAAATACGGCAGTGGAGATATTCGTCTTGCGTTTTCTCATTTGTATTCCCAGAATTTGCTGATCTAGTGACTTGTCTTCATTTGATCCCTCAGCCTGGTGCCGGAGTGGAAATGTCATTAGAATTTTCACAAACACTTCAGTCCATTCTCACTGAGTGGACCCTCCACACATCCCAAAAGCAAAGCAAGATGTGTTCTCTTCCAACCGCAATGCTGGAGGGCCCCTGTGGTCCCTGGTCATAAGAAGTGCACTATGTAGGGAATAGGGAGCCATTTGGGGCTTGACCTATGCATAATGTATACACTGTACACAGAACCTATTAAAGGTCTCTGACATT
>JACXGI010002247.1:28458-46098 GCA_016801175.1 Esox masquinongy
GGTTGGGGCTGAGTGTGTGGGGGGTGGGGCTGAGTGTGTACGGGGGTGGGGCTGTGTCTGTAGGGGCATGAGGCTGAGTGTATAGGGAGGGAGGGAGGTAGGGCTGTGTGTGCAGGGGGGTGGGGCTGTGATATTATTATTTTCATGTCATCATGTGTGGAGTTTTTATTGGCTGTTGGCTGCGGTTGCCCAGGAGCTGTCCATTAGTCTGAAGAAAAGGAAAAGGAAGAGAAAGTGGAGGAGTAGACCCACAGGACAACCACCTCCTGCATCCTGAGTCCTGCAGACAAATATTCATTAAGTGATTAAGAACAGGAATGCTGATCTAGGATCAATTTTAATTTGAGATTATAATGAATAAGATGACATGAACATGGGGAGCTGATCCTACATCAGCATTCCTACTCAGAGACGCTTTTCTTCGGCTGTATTCAAATTCATTAGAGCAAACTGTAATGTTGGAAGACAAGCTTGAACAATGTCTCCGGAGTCAGGAAATCCATACACTGAAAACATTGAAGGACAGAAGAAAGACATGCATACAGAGCTACATGTTTACATTTTAGACATTTATCCAGACCAATCAGGATTCCTCACTTTTTCCACACAGTGGTTTAATCTAGCAACCTTTCGGTTACTGGTCAGATACTCTAACCACTGGGCCTTTTGCTTACTCCTATCAACTTTGCAATCTATTCTCGTCAGCTGGGTTAGTGCCAAAAGACATTCTCATGAGCTTTACGCAAAGACAATGCTGCAAGTCGGTGCAAATGTGTGAGCTTTAGTAATTTTCTCTATCTCTTTTCTCTCTCCCTCATTTTGTTTGATGGTTCTGGGTTTGTTTGTGTCCAGCTTGTTCAGCGCCCAACCGGACACCGGACCTTCTCGGCAGCAGTTGGATGCTTCTTCGCCCCCCTCTCCGACGATGACGACGAAAGGCTTGTCGGGTAGTCGGAGCCACCATCACACTGTGACCTGTGACCCGTCCTATGACCCGTCCTACGACTCCATGACCTTGGGTCGCCAAGCCCGACCCTACCTGCTAAACCCGGGCGAAACTCATCCGGCAGACCACCCTTACTATGCCCAAAGAAGTTCCTTCCAGTCTGAGTGCGGAACCTACCCCGAACTGGCAAGCAGCACCTTCCCCCGAAGACAGTACAGCTCCCACCACGAACTGAAGGATGAGTGTGCCGTAGTGCCTTATACCGGAGGCCAGGGAGGAACCACTAAGGGGGTCGGAGGCGGTGGCAACAACAACCGCATTCCCTCCAACCTCCTGGAGCAGTTTGAACGTCAAGCTCCGGTTCGCCACGAGGGCTACCACACTCTGCAGTACAAGCGCACGGCGGTGGAGCACCAGCGCAGCGACAGCCCCGGGAGGATCCGGCACCTAGTTCACTCAGTCCAGAAGCTCTTCACCAAGTCCCACTCCCTGGAGGGCCCGTCCGGGGGCAGGGTGAACGGGAGCAAGGCCAGCCCTGATGACCCTCCATCACACTCGGGCACCCTGAAGCACAGCGGCAAGCGTAGCAAGACCAAAGATCGGAGCAGGTCGGAGCCCAAGATGCGCTCGGCTATTTCGGGCTACTGGAGCTCGGACGACACCCTGGACCGCGATGTTTGCCTCTACCACCACCACAGTCCCAGCCTGGGAGGCATGCCCTCGGGAGTGATGACCATGGGACGCCGGCCGGACAAGTCCCAGTCGCAGTACTTCACCGAACAGTACAACACCATCAGCGCGCACTCGCTGAAGACATCAAGGAGCAACAACGATGTCAAGTGTTCCACGTGTGCCGGGCTACCTGGACTGGGCGTGGGGATGGATGGGACTAGCCAGCTTCTGAAGAAGAGTTCGTGGTCATCCACGTTGACCGTCAGCAGGGCCAGAGAGGTCTACCAGAAGGCATCGGTCAACCTCGAAAAGGCTCTGGTCAAGGCTGAGACTTGCCAGCAGGGAGGACGCCAGACTTGTCAGTTCCTTCAGGTATGACAACAATCATCCTCCAGCTCCATCATTCTGTGATCACATCTCCATCTTCATCCATGTTTTTGTCTTCCCAGAGAATATGTTGGGAGACTGCTGGACCTCAGTAGGTCTACTGTCCTTTGATGCTGAGAAAAGATGGTTTGGGGGTGGGAGGGGGGCGCAGCGACAGTGTCTCTATATTAACCAAGGGACGGGTTTAATGTGTTAGTCGATCATTTGTGTTGACTGTGTGACATCCTTTTTTGTGTTGAACATGCGACATCGTCATTTGTTTTGAATGTGAGATATCTTAGTTTATGTTGAATTTATGTTTTAATTGTGAGATATCTTAGTTTCTACTCAATGAGAGACGTGTTGACTGTGAGGCATACTTTGTTTATCTTGTATGTGAGATCCCAATGGCTTAACTATGCATATCATTATGGGGCCATGTGCAAGAAATTTCACCGGGCCCCCTAGCCAAAATGTGGATTAGAGCCTGTGTTCATATAGCGGAGCCAGTGGCTGCCAATGTGGACAACAGTCGAAAATAAAGTTGTGCAAGACCTTGCAGGACCCTTGCTTCCAATATCTAGGGGGCCAAACATATAGGCCCAGCCCATCACCCGTGGTGGTCTGCCCCAGTGCACGGCCTAAACCTACAGTTCTGCCTAATCTCACCTTCTCCCGTCATACATTTTAATGTCCATTTGTCTGATGTCATTTACATTATTACATCTTGCTGTGTTTTGTAACATCTTGTAATGTCTTTGTCACCAAATTTGGTTCTGGGGGCTGAGATTTGTGCATTTTTACATGGAGATCTCTACACACCGTAGGGAGAGTGGTGTATGATGAGACAATTTTTACTTAAGTGGTCCTCTAGACAAGGGGGAATGAGACAGAAGTAAAACTACTAAAAGTACATCTACCCTGATTTCAGGATGTCCCCTGTCAGGTGAAATGACAAGAATGTACCAATGTCAATGGGCCTTGGAAATATGATGGTTCCAGAACAATGTGGTCCTTTGGTTCAACTTGCCCAGGTTAGGTGTCAGATGAACCTATCAACTTGCCCAGGTTAGGGGTCAGATGAACCTATCCACTAGTCCCAGGTTAGGGGTCAGATGAACCTATCAACTTGCTCAGGTTAGGGGTCAGTTGAACCTATCAACTTGCCCCCAGTTAGGGGTCAGATGAACCTATCAACTTGCCCAGGTTAGGGGTCAGATGAACCTAGTCATTGGGTAAGTTGACCAATCAACAAACAATTGAAAATAACGTATTTCTTCATCAAATATTATTTAATAATTCATTCTTCCTTACCAAACATTCTTGGTTATTTTCGTAAAGGCGATTTAAAACGAGCAGAACATTAAAACGAGCAGATTAAGTTTTAATACCCATAGGGCCAGTTTCGCAGACACAGATTAAGCCTAAAAAAACAAGCTCAATGGAGTTTTCTATTGAACATGATTTTTTAGTCCTAGACTAGGCTTAATCCGTGTCTGCGAAACCAGCCCATAATATTTATGTTTGTAGAAGGTGAATATGTCATGTAAATCTCCTTATCCTTTTTTCCACTTGGCTACAAATTATGTTACAGTCATTTTGACCATTAAATCAGCTTTTTTTGCCCTAGATCCAAATGTTCTAAAAGCAGCCAGTATGTGTGAGTCCCAGTCATGATAGTTTTTCTACAATAACTGAAATAAGAAATAAACTGTCAGGTATGCAGTTTTACATTGAAATCATATTTGATACACCAGAGACTTAACTTATCTAATGGTGGGGTAGTGACCATTGGTCCAACTTACCCCAGAGGTGTTTGCTCATTTTGCCGCACAGCCACTATTTTGGAAAAAAAGTGCTTATCTTAGCAATTTAGGGCTAATCTTTTGCAAAACTAGGCACGTTTTTATACTGAGGTAATTTGCCAACACGTATCATATGTTATTTTAGACCTTGATACATTTGCTTTGATTTAAGTCATTATACTTTTGGTGTAAAATATTTTTACCTCCTTCCATGTGCCTCTCTTCGTCAATGCCAGTTAGAAATGGTGAGTTCTTAATGAATATGGTCACTTGGCAAAAATTGTGTTCATTTTTCTTAATATCGGGGGTGGGTCAACTTACCCACTGGCTCATATTACCCCACTCTCCCCTACTTGTTGATTCATGACCAACAGTAAGTCTGTTAACTGGATTAGCATTTCGACTTGTGTTAAATCTGTTCAGTTTGAAATCCACATTGTCCCAAAGACAGTACCTGTATCCTGTCTTATGCACCAGCTGCCACACAGATCCCTGCGGGCCCTGGTGAGAAGTAGTGTAGGAGGTCAGGAGCTTCTTGGGATGCAGACAGTGTGAAAGGGGGACAAAGTGTAGAAGGGCTGCTGATGAGGTGGGGAAACAGAATGAGTGAAAAAAGTAGAAAAACTAAAACCCTGAGAATGGTGGCCCTGCTGTGCTCTCTCTCCCTCTCCTTCTCTGTTTGTTTGGCTGAAGATGAAAGACGAAGCGATTCATCTTGGTCACTTCCACCCATCTGACTGGGTGAGCTGCGGAGAGAACAGGAGTGAGGGAGACTGAGAGATAAGAGGCAGGATGGGTACTGAGATAAGAGAGACAGAGGATCTAAGAGAGAGAAAGTGCAATAGAGAGCGAGAGAGAAGGGCTGAAAGGGTACAGAGAAACAGATACTAAGACCAGAGCTGGGAGAGTGACAAAGCGAGAGAGACCACACATTTTTGAACAACAACAATGGATCAGATTGGGGGGGGGGGCAATGTTGCATCAGTAGCTACATACCTCACCTGTGACAGCTGCTGTTCTCTCTCCTACAAAGGGGAAGGGAAGTATGAAGGATGCACTTTCCAAGGAGGCACCACCCATTTTGCCAATGACCGCTTCTGATTTCTAAAAGGACAACAGCGGCGTGTTGTTTTATTCATAGAAATAGAATCTAGATGGATTGTTTCTATTTCTATGGTTTTATTCCCCTGCTGCGAAGTGGTCTCGTTTTTTCGCCATTCACTCACATTGCCGTTGTCCCTGCATTTACATACACATTTATAAACTGACACTCAGCCAATCACCTCTCTGTGTGTCTCGGCCCGGGGTCAAAGTTGATCGGCAGTGTATCGAGCTTTAAAAATAGATTGTCCTACACTCTTGAATGAAAATGTTCTTGGAGTATCCATTAGGGGTTCTATGTTAAAACTCTAAAGGGATCATAAATATGTTTTTTAAGGAAAAATGTAAAGGGTAGATCAAACAACTTTTAATGGTACCTCAAAGAAAAACGTATCCCTCTAACAACATACATCAAAAGGTTCTTTAATGAACCATTAGTGAGTGTTCCTTTGAATAACCTTTTGAAACAGTTATTTTAAGAACTTAAAGGAGTTTACCCACAGTTTCAATTGGAAGAACCTTTAAAAGATCCTCCAGGAACCCTTTTTCTTTCTATTTTTTTTTTTTTTTAAGAGTGTACTGTGCTTCTGTACCTTAGTTTGCATAACAGCGTCAAGGACAAGATGTCTCCCTAGCTACCGGCCTGTTGAATGATTCTCATCCTGTTAATTGCTCACACTATTCGCCTCCATTCCAAATGGCACTCTAATGCCCTATGGGGCTCGGTCAAACATAGTGCACAATGTAGGTATTAGGGTGCAATTTGGGACACAGTTTCTTCCTGTATCTTTTCTCTCTCTCTTTCACCTTCACGTTTAGCTCCCCTAAAAGCGATTCACATTGGCTACCAGCACAGGGATACAGCAGAACAAAACCTCCTTTGTTTATCCTTCTCTTGTGGCGGTAGAGTGGCAGGGAGAGAGTGAGAGAGAGCGGGAGAGAGATTGCTCTTTTGCTTGCGTCTTTTTTTGTTCATTCATTAGTGTGTGAAAAGCACAGCCAGACAGTGTTGATGAATCCAGACGTTTTTTGTCCGAACAATTCCCTCAATAGTTTGATATGCGGCATGCGTCACTGGGAAGGACCAGCACAAAGGAGGACCTCTGGTCTCTACTCTCTGACGGTATGATTCTCATACGCCCCATTCACGGGACCACTAGCAGTTAGCGCCTGCCATTGATTAGTGATGGGACTTTAGCGGTTAGCAGCTGCGTGGATATAGATCCTCGTTTGGATGGTGACCCGTCCGTTCCGGGATGGGATTGGCTGGGACAAGGGTCAGCCAGGGCTCAAAGTGGGACCTTAGGGTCTGGAAGTGTGGGTCATGGCTCTGACCACGTTCACCTCTGTATTCTCACGGTCTACGCTCCACAGGTGCCCCAGGATGAGTGGAGTGGGGGGTTCTCGCCCCTTGGGAAGGACGACGAGATCCCGTGCCGGCGGATGCGCAGCGGCAGCTACATCAGGGCCATGGCGGAGGAGGACAGCGGCGATTCCGACTGCAGCCCAAAGCCCTCGCCCAAAGTGCAGGCGCGACGGGCCAGCTATCTAAAGGCCACACAGCCATCTCTAACGGAAATGACCACGCTCAAGTAAGTAGATACCTACTTTGGAAATTAACTGTGTTTGAGCGCGCGCGTGTGCACACTGTGTACAGACCATGCCAAATTCATTCATGGCTGTATTCACGTATACACATTTTATTATTTCCAATTACACAATGCAAAGCATTCGAAACAGTGCGTTTGGTGTATGTGTGTGTTTTGTTTGTGTGTCGTCCAGGATGAGGTTTGGAGCAATGGAACCGAAAGCTTTCTTTGTTATTTACATGTTTTGGTCATATTGAAACCCAAACTGCCCAAAAAGTAAACACTATTAGAGGACAAGATCTAATAGCTGTTTCAATTAAAGTCAATGACCTAAATAGGCTTTCTTAAGTAGACTGGAACGTACTGCGTCGATTCTCTTTACAGTGACCACCATCTTAGGTGCTGAGTTGCACATCACCCGCTGAGTTGCACATCACCTGGTGTTTGGGATGGCCAGGAGTGTTTATAAATTCGTTTGACCAAGCCTTTTGATTTCTTTTTGATTAATAAATGAAACTGTGAATTTATGTAACCCCATATGTCCTGAATGACACAGTGGGAAAGCCATTGCCTTGAAGCTAGCTGCGTCATTGCGAGACCAATATTTATGGCGTTAGTTTTGAACATGGCTGCCTTTGCTCGTGATACTCTAGCGACTCCTGTGGGCACCTGAGAGCTAAATAGAGATACTCTAGTGGCCAGTTGGGCACCTGAGAGCTAAATCTAGGTAGAAGTTAGGTGAGGACGCGATTCGAGCCGGATTCCAGCCTTTACTCTCTGATTGAGAGCTAAGTTCAACAATACAAGGTTACATCTGGAGATGGCATTCAGAAGTGTTTGAAAATACAGATTGTTAGATTCCCCACATTCAGTGGATTCTTTTTGGAATGAGTATTCCATATAATATCTTTCTTTACAAAGTTCTTTACAAAGAACGGATGGATGTGTTGTTTTATGTCAAGTAATTTTAAAACAGCTTAATTGTCAAAACTATTGAATGTATTCCTTTTACAGTGATATTAGTAATTCTGTGCCATGCCTGACTTTTGAAAGGCGACAGACAGAGTAGCTCATTCTTCTTTTCAACTATGTTGATATTTTAGTCATGGGGATGAATAAGCCTTTGGAGGCTGGGGATAATTAGGTTTCCGTGATAATTTGAGGGCCAGATTTGAACTTTAGCCAAAACACCAGAGTTAACATCCTTACTGTTAAATGACCCATTTAATGTCCAGTCTGGAGGAAGCCCTTCAACAAGGTGAAATCTCTCCTTCACTGCCATGGGGCATTGAGACTTAATTTCAAGGCTAGAGCAAAGAGTGCCCCTTACTGGCCCTCCCACACTACTTCCGGCAACCAATCAACGCAGACCATACTTAGCTTAAGTGGTACATCAGCTCTGTGTGGTGATTTAGCCTTCCACTTTTGTGGAAAATCTTCAATGAGTTAAACTTACTAATGTACATTTACATATGCTTGCAAAACTTCATAATTTACAGTCCTCATGAATTTATAACTGCGTTATATTTTTTTCCCAGAAGTTTTGTCTTTCCTCTATCAACACAAAAGAGAATACTTCAAACCGTTTTTCGTTTTCAAACCACCAAATATGTTTGTTTTTTAAATCAGCATTACATCAAAAAGCTGTTGAGGCTGTGATTGAAATATTCAATACTTCCGTATCACCAAATCTTATTCCTCCATTTTGTTCATACATGTTATTTATATAAATAGCCTCTTTATCTGGTTTGCCATTCCAAATAAAAGGAAATATTGTTGTCTGACATTATGTGACATAGGAATGTCCTGGTGTCAATAGCGGCCATGAATCACAATGTAAACTCTGATTATAGGTTTTAAATGATATTAGGTAAAGCTGGAGTTTTTATGAAAGCCATTAATACAAACTAAATGAGAGCAGTGCATTGATCTTTAAAACGGCTCAAGCTATTTTTAGATAGAGAATGCAATAGTGTGTACTAAACCTACATGATGTCTGTAAAATAATGTAATGTGAAGTACTGCATTTAATAGTTTCTTGGTATTGGAAGCTGCATTCAATAGTTAAGCCCAAAAGTATTCATACGCATGCCAAATTTTGAGCTATAGTGAATTTTTATTTGACCAATAGGTTTCTTCTGGCTGAAAATGACATAAACAAGTGACAAAACACGGCAAGACATTGTGCTGGAGACACAAATGAATAACATAACTATTTCTGCTTTTAGCCATGACTTGCAGTTGACTAGTAACTTACTAGAGAACTAATGCTGTTCAGGTGTTCTCAATTTATAGGTGATTAGAATGCTCTCTCATGGTGGAAATTACAAGACCATTGTAAATGGTATAGAAACTTGCATTTTCTCAAAAATTTGCAACAATTTCAAGGGGTATGAATAATGTTGGACATGGCATTTTTCGTAAAAATGTGAAAAAACAGATATAGTTACGTTATTCATTTGTATGTCCAGCACAATGTCTTACTGGGTTTTGTCACTTGTTTATGTCATTTCCAGGCAGAAGAAACCTATTGGTCAAATAAAAATTCACTATAGCTCAAAATTTGGCATGGGTATGAATACTTTTGGGCTTAACTGTATATATGGTGTTGCCATTATTTATAACCAGCAGGATATGTTGACTTAATTATCTCATCTTGGTTATTTCTCAAAAGACATAAACTATTCTTGAAGATGTATTTTTTATCAGCAGTTTCTCTCATCAACATGCTTTTTAAAAGATTTCTTTCAAAGATTTTCATCAGGCAGATGGCCAGATATTGATATGCTTTCCACGTGTTTGATATATATCAATTCCATTTACAACTTTCAGCCATCCTCCCTTCACCAGCCTCCTCTGGTAACTGTTTATTACATCCCATAAATCTGCCTGATTGTGTCATTACTATGACTTGTATGTGTGTGCTTACTCACTTCGGAGTGCCACGGTAATACACACTCATTGCCTATACAAGAAAATCATTGTTATCTCTCCTGCCGCAGTGAATGATTAACTCTGAAATAAACAGGTTTCTATGAGGGGAATATCAATTAATCACACACATTCATCATTATGAAGAGAGCTGAGAGCAATGCAACTGCTATTATGTAATGTTATTGTTTCACAATTAATTTCAATAAAGGGATACTTCACTTAATTACAGTAAAGGGATACTTAGGTATTTTGTGATTTTCTTACGATTACCTAATCCTCAGATTAATCCAGTGATACCATATTTTGTCCCTTTTTTCCACTTTGAAGGAAGTTGTAGGTAGCATTGAGTTAGCTAGCACAATTGCTGGTTGTCTTATCTGGATTTTAGCCGCCATCCACTGTTCTGCTTGCTGTCACCACATACACAAGTAATATTTCAGAATACATTTTTACCAAATGTATGTGTGTATTTACATCTATTTCAATGAGAGATATCAACATGTTTACTTATATGTACATTTATTTCAATATATGTTAAAAAATATATTGAAGTATTACAATTTTGGATACATTCATATATTTTCTTTTATGTTTATATATTTAAATATATGGAAGTAAATACGTTTTCACATGACAATCTGGATAGAGTTGGTTATGGGTATGTATTTTACGCATATATTTCTCTAATGCCTTTGACTGTATTTTGTTCATTCATGTATTTTATAAATATATTCAACCAATATATTTTAATGTTTCTGTTTTATTGAAATATATTCCAATATATTATATTATAATAAATAATAATTATAATTATATTATATTTTTGCCTGTGGGCCTTCTGGGGACAATTGGTTTGGTTTTGTAAACAAAACAACTGGGAGGCAGCCTTAGGGTTAGTAATTTCAGTCTGTTAGCTTGCCTAATAATAAAGTAGCTAGCTAGCTATCCCATATAAGCTACTTGATCAACAGACTTTGTTCACTTCTCTAATATGGTTTGTACTATTTTTATTGCTGTTATATTCCAGCATTTGAGTTAAACTAAACCAGCCTGTTTTCATACACAAGGCGTAGCATATTATATGTAAATCTAAGAGACTCAAATAAATATATGTTTAGCATGGTCTGCTAGGAGACTCACACTACTGCCAATATGGTATGTTTTGTATAGTTTGACTAACTTCTACCCTAACCTTAATCACTAACCCTATTCATAACCCTAACATTGGAATTAGTAACATATCAAACAATTAGCAATTTTTTAAAACCCCACTCACTTAAGCAAATGTATAAAATGTTTTAAAAAATGTGTAACATATCATAGATCATGCAAATGTGACATTGTGCCAGTTGTTATGTAACCTAACATTACGTGTAAGCCTAAGAACAGGTTGGCTAAGCAAATGGAGAGACAATCGTCATCCATGAATTCATCTTACTTCGGTTTTGACCTTAAATCGGCCCATTCCCACATAACATATAAGACATAATCATGGGAATTTTGTCAGAGATTTAACGCCTCCTGTAGACGTATGGAGATTTGCTGTGATACATGCCAACTGGTGTCCACTCCCATACATATACACATACAAACGCAATTACACATACACAAACAAATCAAATAGTATCACTCAATGCTTGTGTCACAACAGATTGCTGAGCATTCTGAGATCTAAGATCTGAAATGTAGTCTGCCTGAAACGCGTCCAGAATGAAGAATCGTGACAGAGATATATTTTATAAATTGTTCATAATATTAATAATAGTATTATAGCACAGTGAGTGATGGTTGTTTATTGCTCTTTCCAATGTCGTGAAATTTAAAAAATCTTTGATGACAGTGAGACCTTTCCAAATGGCACCCTAGTCTGATTATCATGCACTCCCATGTGTCCCAGTCAAAATTAGTGCACTAAATAGGGAGTAGGGAAGGCCATTTTGGGCACTTAGTTCTGATGATACGTTTATTCGCAACCCAGAGCACAATGCCAACAGTTGTTTATTCAAACCCATGAATATAACCATAGTCTAAATTGCGAGAATTTGTCTGTTACAGCCTGCGTGAGAAAATATATAATAATTACAATCAGTTTGATGCTGACAAAGTCCTTCTCTGTAATTGTTCAGGGAATTTAAGTAATTCCTTGTCTTGATTTCCAATTTTTTCTTAATTGGCTGAAAAATACTTCCTGAATAGCATGTTGCATTATAATTCTAACATAATGTAAAATCACAGAAAGAGAGGCTTGGCGAGAGAGATGTAGAGAGAGACTGAGAGAGAAATGTAGAGAGGAGAGAGATAGAGATAGAAAGTTAGAGACCGTAAGAGAGATGCGACTGGGTGAGAGAGAGAGGTGACCATGAGAGAGTAGAAAGATAGTGAGAGAGACTTGGGTAGAGAGATATAGAAAGCCAGAGGTGAAGAGAGAGTGACACTGAGAGAGAGAGAGATGGAGAGAGAGAGACATTCTGTGACAGCTTGTTTTTCTGTTTTGGAGTATGACGCATAGACACACATACACAGACACGCTCAAACACACTCACACACACATAGACACACAAAAAGCCTCTGGCCTACTAAGTACCATGTGTTCATTAAAGGAGACCTGATCCAAAAGGCCTCTTCTGGATAACCCCACAGCCCCCTCCCTCTTGGGGTCGGGATGATTTTAGGACTTTTTTTTTGGACCCCCATTCGCTACCTCTAAATCAGCAGCTGTTCTTCTTGGGGTTCACACAAAACATGAATTGTGACATTGTATAGAAAAGTACAGAATCAGAATGGAACACCTACCTTACCAAATAACAAGCGTTGCATAATATGCAGCTATTTTTTTTCACTTACGCTGCAATCCATTGCTCTGCTGGTGCCATTGCTATTGTGTCCAAGGCCTGATTATCCTATTGTCACAGACTGCAGGCAGGCTCCGGCATTGGAGCGGACAAATTAAACACGGTCCTGTTCGTAATCAGTCCCCCCGTGGGCAATCCATCAACACGGATCGCGACCGTCAAAGGAGCAGGGGTCATGAGGTCTTCATAGGACAGACCATGTATTGAAAACACTTAGCTCACGTTCATTTTCCCCTGTTCTCCCCTTTCAGCCTGACGTGAACCGTATTCCATTTCTCCCCTTCTGAGTATGGGTAATCTGTCCGTTAACTCTCTCTTCCCTCGTCTCATGCCCTTTCTGTCCCCTGTCGTTCTCCTCCCTCTCTGACTACGCCCATCCCTGCACCAGTCGCTGTGTGCCCCCCTTTTTTGACCCACACTCCATCCATCCCGGAATGACTAATGGCAGTTCCTTCGCAGTGGTAACCGCACTCTGTTTTAAGAAGGCCACACATGATCAAGTCAAACTGGACTTGGAGGGAGAGAATCACAGGGAGGAGAGATGGTGTGTGTGTGTGTGTGTGTGTGTGTGTGTGTGTGTGTGTCCGTGTGTCCGTGTGTCCATGTGTTAATTCACTGTATGTCCTGTATTTCCATGCCGTTGTCATATAAAAGAAATTCAACAATTTACTTGTCATAGGTTGCATAACATTGTGTTATTGCTTGAAAGCAGCGTGTGACACACTCGCAAACACACACACACGTGTCCGAAGGTGCTGACTGATATCCTACCTGTAGGTGAGACCTAATGAGCATACTTTCAAGATTCCTCGTGTTAGAGCAGTGCGTGTGTGAGTGCATGAGTGCGTACATGCGTGTGTTTATGTGTGAATCTCTTCTCCACCCGCTTCAAACACTTCCTTTCATCCCACCCTCTACTTAAGTTTATTTATTTATTCAAAATGTTGCTGGCTGAAATCTCATCATGCGCACCGTCTCATTTTCAAGAGAACATGCATCAAAGTGTCCCGTTCCTTCTTTTCGTCACTCTGTCGAGGCGATGAAAAGATTTTTCTAGGACTTCTATGAGTATGGCAATGAAATGTTGTGTTTGTGGGTTAGATAAGGGCTGGTCCTGAAACACTGCGATTGTGGATTGAATATGGGCCAGTCCTGAAACACTGTGCTTGTGGATTGAATATGGGCTGGTCCTGAAACACTGTGCTTGTGGATTGAATATGGGCTGGTCCTGAAACACTGTGCTTGTGGATTGAATATGGGCCGGTCCTGAAACACTATGCTTGTGGATTGGATATGAGCTGGTCCTGAAATATTTTGTTTGTGGATTAAATATGAGCTGGTCCTGAAACACTTTGCTTATGGATTAGATATGAGCTGGTCCTGAAACATTTTGTTTGTGGATTAGATATAAGCTGGTCCTGAAACATTTTGTTTGTGGATTAAATATGAGCTGGTCCTGAAACACTGTGCTTGTGGATTAGATATGATCTGATCCTGAAACATTTTGTTTGTGGATTAGATATTGTCTGATCTTGAAACAATGTGTTTCTTCATCAACAGCCGTGCAAAGGGGAAAAAAATCCTAACCAAGACTAAATCAACAATCAAAAAAGCCCAAACCAATTTCAATTATACTCCAAACTGTACCCAAACCGGCCTCAATTCCAATCCAATCCCAAATGTCTTTCTAAAATACAGTTAGGTCCACAAATATGAGATCAGGTGATTGACTCTGCCATTGCAGAAAATTCCACTTCTTTGCATTAAAAACTCCTGGGTTGCCTTTGCAGTATGTTTTGGGTCATTGTCCATCTGTAAAGTGAAGCGCCGTCCAATCAACTTCACTGAATTTGGCTGAATCTGAGCAGACAATAGATCCCTATACACTTCTGTCACATCATCAATAAACACTAGTGACCCAGTGCCATTGGAAGCCATACATGTCCATGCCATCACACTGCCTCCACCGTGTTTTACAGATGATGTGGTATGCTTCGGATCATGAGCCATTCCAAGCCTTCTCCATACTTTTTCTTCCCATCATTCTGGTACAGGTTGATCTTAGTTTCATGTGTCCAAAGAATGCTGTTCCAGAACTGGGCTGTTTTTTTTTAGTTGTTTTTAGGCAATGTCTAATCTGGCTCTTGTGAAGTCTTCTCTTTGTGGTAGACTTGGATAATGATATGCCTACCTCCTGGAGAGTGTTCTTCATGTGGCTGGATGAAGGGGTTTTTCTTTACCATGGAAAGGATCCTACTATCATCCACCACTGTTGTCTTCCGTGGACGTCCAGGCCTTTTTGTGTAGAAGAGCTCACCAGTGTGTTCTTTTTTTCTCAGAATGTACCAAACTGTTGATTTGGCCACTCCTACTGTTCCTACTAGCTCTCTGATGGATTTTTTTCTGCAGCCTAAGGATGGCCTGTTTCACTTGCATTGAGTGCTCCTTTGACCGCATGTTGTGGGTTCACATCAACAGCTTCCAAACGCAAATGCCACATCTGGAATCAACTCCAGACCTTTCACCTGCTTAATTGATGAAGAAATAACGAATGAATAGCCCACACCTGTGGGCCATGAAACAGCTTTTGAGTCAATTGTCCGATTACTTATGAGTCAATTGTCCGATTACTTTTGAATTACTTTTGTTCCTTGAAAAAGAGTGGGCTGCATATTAAAGAGTTGTAATACCTAAACCCTTCCTCCAATTTGGATGTGAATACCCTCAAATTAAAGCTGACAGACTGCACTTTAAGCCCATATCCATTATTTAACTGTAACTTGAATATATTTTGGTATACAGCCAAAATAACGTAACTTGTGTCAGTGTCCAATTATTTCCAGACCTAACTGTATAATAAGGGTTTGGGTTATAGGAAATAACTGGATCCAACACACCCCTCTCTATCTCCCCTAACACTATCTCCTATTTCTATCTCCTGACTCTATCTCTTTCAACTCTGTCTCTCTTCTCTCTTAATATCTTGTAACTCTCTTTCTAGCTATGGGCATGTTTACATTATGCTACTTTTTCCCAGACAAATTAAAGACTCGAGATGCTAGATTATTTTATGTGAATTTGAGGATCTCAATAGATTGAGACGCCACTTTCTGAGGTTGTGTGCGCCCCATTTTCAATAGAGACTCCCCAGAGTTTTGCCAGTGTGAAGACAGTTTCTGTGCAGTTCGCATACACAATCCTGCATAGTACGTCTCGAACTTGCGAGTGTAAATTTGAAGGTTATGGAAATGATTACGCAAACAAAGATATTATATCTAGCGTTTTTATTCCCTCGTAATGTAAACAAGCCCTAACGCTGTCCTCTAACTTTTTAAGTTTCCTCTATCTCTCTGCTCTAACTCTCTATGTCCTCTATCTCCTTTAACTCTATCCCCCTCCTGTATCTCTCGCTAATTCCATCGCTATCAAACACTCTGTTTCTCTAATTGTCTCTCGTCTCTTCTTTATCTCGGTCTGCTTACATTGGTCCTCTCCATCTTTATCTTGGTCTGCTTACATTGGTCCTTCCATCTCATCCTCTCTTTCTTTTCTGACATACCACAGGATCTCCACTGACTCGCACTCTCCGAAGCTGCAGATCCGGAGCCACAGTTACCTGCGGGCGGTGAGTGAGGTTTCCATCAATAGAAGCCTGGACAGCTTGGACCCGGCAGGGCTGCTCGCCTCGCCCAAATTCCGCTCACGAAACGAGAGTTACATGAGAGCCATGAGCACCATCAGTCAGGTTGGTGCCCCTGAGGGTGTAGCTCCACCTCAACCTCCCTCCTCCAGCTGATCACCTGATCTGTCATTTCCTGCATAAAATGGCCGTGCAGAGGGGAGGAAAAAAATCCCAACCGACACAAAAATCGACCATTCAAAAAGCTCAAATCAACTCCAAACCAAACCCGAACCGGCCCCGAATCCAAACCAAACAGGCACAATTCAGCCACCATCCCATCTGAGTGGTCTAATTAAACCAAGCCATCTCCAAATAGTCTGGCTGTTTTCTTGCAGGCCTTGTGATCAAAGTCAGATTCGCTGCTCTAATTAAACTTCCTCTGCCCCTCCCGTCTGCTTATCTGTCTGATAATTCCTTCTCTCCACACATACATGAAGAAATTCTCCAATTTAGCGTTCTCATTAGAGTTGTAACACAACGGCGTTCATTTTCAGCAGCTAGGATGCGCACGTGGTCTACAGTGCAAAAATGTGTTAAGGGAGGGACAGATCATTATTATGGCTCGAGTGCTACCAAACGTATGGCAAGCATGTTTTTGATATCGATCCATTCACTATCAGTCAATTTGAGTCATTTTGAACCCTACTTACAGTGACACCATCTACAACTGGCCCCCAGCTGGTCCAGCTGATTCACAAAACTTTAGTTTGTATAACAGAATAAGGCCAACATAGCTTCCTGCTAACATACATTGCATACGGCCCACGTAGCTTCCTGCTAACATACAATACATACGGCCCACGTAGCTTCCTGCTAACATACAATACATACGGCCCACGTAGCTTCCTGCTAACATACAATATGTACGGCCCTCATAGCTTCCTGCTAACATACAACACATACATCCCACATGGCTTCCTGCTAACATACGATACATACGGCCCACATAGCTTCCTGCTAACATACGATACATACGGCCCTCATAGCTTCCTGCTAACATACAATACATATGGCCCACATAGCGTCCTGCTAATATAAAATACATATGGCCCACATAGCTTCCTGCTAACATACCATGCAAGACTGCAACTTCATTCTAGCCAAAGAGACAGAACCAAAAATCTGATTTCAAGCAACGAAGGTATGAACTGTTTATGTTATCGCTCTACCCTCATAAGCTTGTTCTCAGAGGTTCAAATGACATTAAAAGTTTCTCCATAGTCATCGCTCCTATTTAATAATCATGTAATTTAGTCAGGTAATTGATACAAATAGCCTTAACAGAATAAACCATATAGTTATGAGGTCCAGGACTCTATTAGTCCTTCCCCGCCTGCAGCATTTAAGCGTATCTTTGTAGCGGTTCATAACTTTATAGTGCTGGACTATAATAGGGATACTTCGTTTCCAACTCTCTGATTCTCCCTGATTCCCAACTTGGACAAGTTGGGAATCAGGGGATACTTCGTTTCCAACTCTTTGATTCTCCCTGATTCCCAACTTGGAAAACTAACATTGTTTTTGTCTCATGACACAATAATACTTCACAGGCGCTGTTTAAAACCAATTGCCTTGTTCACCGGCACGCTTTATAAAGTAGGCCTTCTGCATCAGCTCATGCATCTTTGTGCTAAGGAGCTGAGCAAACAGATGGATCTGGAGGAGAGGTTCCTCTAAGGCGTGTGATGGAGTG